>NHOP01000983.1:0-12163 GCA_018697155.1 Pyramimonas parkeae | reverse complement strand
TTCGTCTTCTTCTGGCTGACGAAGTGCTGCTTTGCAGCTTTTGTCATCCTTGATGCTCATCCTAGAGTTTATTTTGACGAGATATGTATCTGGATTGAATGTTACAGCCTCGATCTGTGGGTATCAAGCACATACGGTTGTATTAAGTGATGACAAGGCCCTCGAAATTAATCACATCAGCTAATCAACTTTAGAGGAATTCATGTAGCCACATCTCAGGCGTAGCTCAATGGACATGACTGCCTGCACAGATGGTGCTTATGTTATCCAAGTATCAGCACATACGGATATATCCGCTGATGACAGACTCAGGGAAGAAATGTCAACGGAGCAACATACCGAAGCCATGTGCTGTTCCTGAACAACCCTTGCAGTGCAACAACGCACGCAATTGATGGCATAGCTTGGAATATTTGGAGCAGAATCACTTTCATTCTCATTCGGATTTCAACTACTTCACGAACATGTGTGTTGTTTTGTGTTTTCTTTTGCATCATGTAGCAGTCATTTACCAAAGAAAATGTACTTGGAGTTTATGTTGGCGCATTAAATGCCTTCTACTTTGTCAGCCTGCAACATGTTCAACCAGTGTGCTCATAGATAATCAGAGCACCTGTACATAGTTATGCTCTATTCACATTCTACAGCATGTGACTGCATGCCATGTTTGTTTCGAGATTGAAGACAAGTAGGCTGTTCCGATGTGGATATTGTGGTGTGTTTGCTTGAAACATGGTACATTCGACCAGGTACATGGATTATCAGGATTGCTGTGCTGTGGTGGAAATCAGCACATAACTCAATTGACACATCTTCTTGGCATGCGTTGTATCCAGGGCAGCCCTTGCCCGATGAATGGGAGGAACAATATGTATTTCGCCGCGTTACAGTGCATCCTTTAAAAAATATTGCTTTCAAGACAGACGCACTTCGCTGCATGCGTTGTATTCAAGCTAAGGACCACCGAGAATTTGCAATACCAAGCTAGATAGCTGATAATATCGGCCAGCTGAATAAGGGTGTATTTTTTTGCATGCTTTGAATCACGATTACGACGAGTTGTCGAGATTCAAGGTTCCGATTTATTCATCGTGCCCTCAACACATCTTTGCACTCTTTATGGAACCCGACACTACCAAGCACATTTAGATATCAGAATATAGTCTATACACACCACACCACCATGGATTCCTAAGCATCGGCTACAGGCGCGGGACACGTAGCCTCAGATACTACTTCCAAGCACATCCATTGTAGGTCGGTCACATAAGATTCCGCGCAATCACATCGCTACGCAAGTAATCGTGCAAGATCTATGTTTTTACATCTGCAACCGAATGGCAGGCATAGTGCAGTGTTCCTTGGAATTGAAATGCCAGAATATGCATTTCCACTGTGTTATAACTATATGTGGCTTCCCGCACAGCTGGTAGGAGTCTTATCCCATAATATGTAGAATCCAATTGTTGCCCATGTCAGGTAAGTGTTGGTAGCTGCCGCCTAACCCATTGCTAGTTGGACTGCAACCAGTTTCTTGAATGTGGAGTAAAAATGGTGTTTTCTGTTCTTGACCTACAATAACATAAGATTCATCAATAGCTGATGGTGGGGAGTCATGATTTTCAGCAAGTTTGCGAAGTTCTCGAACCTATCTTGTGGCATATCCAAATGATGATCACATTTCCAGAGTGAACGTTGATGCATATTCATAGATAGTAGAATTCGTAGTAAGCAGCCATTATATCTTATGAGGCATGTCAACGGTAAAGACGACAGAGCACCATTGCTCTCGCACAAACACGATGACCATTATACGCACGGAAGGCATAGGAGACGTGAATGTAAGCCTGTAACTCAAAGCTTGATACCACAACCATGAGAAAATCGCACGTTGCAGTCTAGATTTTAAGACAGCATATCTGCTAAAGGATGTGCTTGCAACTGAAGTTAGCCCAGAGAGTATGATGTGGGACGTGGCGAATGCTTGTACAATGAACATAGTGGATTTCGACATGGCGAACTTCAAAGCACCATATCCTCGCGCATGCACATAACTGCGCTTGATATGACAACTCACTGAGCAATTAGTCAACATATCATTTCCTCGCACACTAGCACATCCTCTAGTTGAATGCACACGTAGCAAGGCAGTTTCATGATGTGTCAGTGATATCTACTTAGGGAGATCTTTGTGATTGATGTTTTTCAACATCGGCCATGAAGATACTCAAAATCCAATCAACCCCAGCCAAAATTCCTATAATCCCAAGAAGCGTTCTTGACGTCAATGTCGTTGAAGATGTTTGCAGACACAGAGCAAGAACGAATAGCTCTGCAAGCACAGGAAAGAACGAAAGCAGTCTGCATGCCAGAAGCTTCGGACTTGGTTTCCTCGTAGCAATAGCATTGTCCGTGATAATCTCATCGATTCTAATGACATCAGGGTTCTCTTCCAGGATCGTCGCGACACGTGGCCAGTAAGTTGCTTTGAGGTCGTCCACCATTGAGCGTTCCTCCGGCACAGTTTGCAAACCGCACGCCTTTATCCTTGCCTTGAGGTACAGTGCTTTCATTGTCAGACTATTTGCCATCACCATGCCCTCCATTATCATCTTTTTCCGGGATGCTGCCGAATACTGTTTGAATGCTTGGTACGTATCCGGGCAAGTATCGCGAGTAGAGCGCACCCCTGACTGGTTGTGCCTCCTCATGTATCCGGACGCGGATTCCTGCGAACAGAACCCACAAGCCAAACATGATGCCATTATCACAAAATACATATATGAGATCTATATATCACATCTTGGAACTAGATCTGACTGATGTATGCAATCCCTGAGTGCGCAACTCCAGGTGTCCAATTGACATGTCATCTTGAGGGCTGGTCTCACGCTTACCTGCCCTGTAGCAGCTATGCTCGGGGCAGCGAATCTATAGTCACTAGTCTGCGTCGATTTCTGATCCGATGACATTCGCACTGGAATCCTTGAGTTTGTAGCTCGCGGGGTCGTGTCACTTCCTCGACAGGTCGCGCGGACCGCGCGGGTGCCGCACCGCGTGCAGATACCGGGTTGTAGGTTCCACTATAGTCGATTTGTTGGGCAGAAATCACCACAGGATCGTCGCTAGCTGAATCGATATTTTCATGTCGCGATTATTTTTTTGCGATTCTGAGGAATCTCCGTTATTCAAGTTTCAAAACGCGTCAGACGCGTGAAATATGCATTTTGCAACTTTTTATTCTCTGATGAAGCTGTGCTTTCTGCTTAGGTCTGCGTGGTCGAATGGACATCTTGCATGAAAATTTGCGAGCCGACTTCATCGACCCCAACCGGCGATCGTGGCCGGTGTACTATTTATCATCATTGTAGTTTTGGTTCTATAATCATGATAATCATGATAATCAACTTGATGGGTTGATTCGGGGTTCTCAGAACCCCAGCCACTGGTACTATCCTGCTCCGATTTTCACACCCCCGCGGGACTCGCACCAACTGGGAAAGGGCGATGGACAGGGATGCTGGGATGCACAGCCGCGTGGCTGTATGCGTACTTTCACGGATAGTGTTGGATGTGCACATATCACACTGCACATATTATTCGTAGAAAACCGATTATTCCCAGTAGACCTGGTCTCTCCAGCCCGGTTCTCATTGTGCATACATCGTAAAACGAAACCAATTTGGTTGAGACAAAGTCAATCGATTCCATGAGGGCCTCGGAATCGTAAGCGCATCGAGTGATTGCATACTGCGCACGATTTGGAGGTTCAATTGCCTCGCAAATGCGAATGTCGTTCCGCGGAATTTCTGATTTTCGCGTTTGAAACGCGTGAGGCGCAATGGACGCGTTTGAGTGAGGTGGCGGGGATGTCTCCGAACCAACGCTATTAATAAGCGGGGATCGCAATTATCATTGTCGTTATCACAATTACTTGCATTTCAATTTTCATCATTTTATTCAGAATGGTAGTCCACGATTATGAGGCCTGTACAGTTGAAAGTGCGGAATCTATATCCGCCCTATAAAATGAGGTTCGCGTGGAATGCAAGGCTTAGGCATTTGAGCATGCGCATTCTGGTTCAAGGAATGGCACGTCCACAAACATGCCAGGTGCACAACAGGTGTATGGTCGTGATGTCGGAATAGAACAGCTGCTAACGGTGCACATGTATGCGCGTGGAAGTGAGAACAGGCTTGTAAACTTGGAGTCTCCAATCCGCAGCCAGAACTGCTATTCGAAGTTCATGGCCTACATATGCCATAAATGTGGCCTAGGTGCTCCTTAAACCAATGCATCGCGTCGATGATGGGTGGCTTTTTTGGTAGAGTGTCGGCTTTATGCGCGACCTGCACTATTTCAAGCCACCCATGGAAAAGTACTTTCTCCGCCAATGATTTATCAAAGAATGTACCTGCTTGGCGGGTCATCTTGGGGAAGCAAGTGATTCTGCCAATCGCCATGATAGGTACTGACTCGGCCGATGATTGATCACAGGCCATGCTTGCTTGGCGGTTCATGTTCAATAAGCGAGTGAATATACGAATCCTCTCGGCAATCATTCTAATACGTAGTGGTTCGAGTTGCATTGAGTGCCAAATGGGTTGAGTAGACATGCGAGAATCTAGAGGTACGAACATCCGTCATCACAATATTGTTGGCTCGAGAAAATTGTACCACTACCTTAGACCTGCATTGGCACATACAAATGGTGTGCCACTAGCACATTCTGCTGAAAATAAGGACCAGCATGTGTTATTGGTTCCGTCAAATTGCACCAGCGGCTTCTGGTACAGTTAATGCATGTTGAAGTGCATTAAGCAAGGGAATCAACCATAGTCCAAGTGTACGAGGTGAATTCAAGAAGACCCTAAAGAGCAAATACAATCGAAAGCTAAATTAACAGTAACAAGCCGAGGACAGACCTTGGTTTCTTGGCACTCATATCCTTTCACAAAATCCCAGTGTGAGCCGTAAATTGCCATCATGTTTGCGAAAATCCATTTCAAGGCGCAGTTAAACATGGTGCTGATGGCAGCGTCAGTGAGGATTTGAGACGTCTTAACATGATCGTTTCGCTCGCGGTTGGCTGCATCTCCCTGAATATTTCCGCAAGCTGCTTCGGTGAGTCCTCCAATTTTCGGGTGTGCTTGTAGTTCCAGGGGACCATGTTTCGTAAATCTAAACATTGCATGCTTAGCTTAGCTCCCAGCTTCAATTAGTGGGCAGGGCTTCAAGCAAAACGCACAGACGCACATAGATTGGTGAATCATTCATGTGCTTTTGTCTGGTATGGTTAAGGCTACGCATCATTTTACACACTATGTCTTTGTTGCAGCTCATGGAAGAGTCTTTGAAGACCAGTCATATTTTCGTTTCCTTGTACCAGCATCATGAGGATGCATCCACCACCCCCTTATAGTTCGTCGAGGTTACCCGTGATGCTTGTATTGATGCAGCTTGTGGCAAAGCTTCAACATGTGCACCTGTATGCATACCAATTCTCCCATAAACTACTGGACAGTGCAAACCATGTTCATGGTATTGATAGAAGCCGAGTCATGAAAGCAGCAACATGCGCCTTGTCATTTGTTGGTGCCGCAACTTGTTAAAGGGACTCGGAGCTCTTAAATTTCGTCAGTAACAGAGGCATCAACAAAGACCATTGGAGTACAGGGATGCAATCCTATCAGCATTCAACTTCAAATTACATGGCGTGTTGACGTTTCGTCGAGGTAGCGCACACACAATTGACTAGTATGTTGTGCCAGGATGAGGGCATGGGCTATCAATGTAAATAGACCTTGTGTCTGTGCTTTTAAGGATTTTTTCGTAATTCTGAGCGTCAACACCTGCTACTCGCTGAGGGAAGTTACTGCAGAAAGCATTCACAAAGTAACGAGAAACAGCGACCAGATTTCAGGACTAGAAGGACACCTGCAGCACAAGTACCGTATATACGCACACCAGCAAAACAGGCGTCCCATAGATATCTACTCCAGTTAGCCTCCGCCTATACCTTAGAAAGAGCCCATTGATGTCTTTTCTGTAGGCGCCAGGAAGCGCTTGCATCGGCTGCAAACTCCTCGTTTGATAACTTCGTGATCATTCACCGGCAATAATGTGATCTAAGTTTTGAACGCCTCAAAGAAACCGTGATACCTTTCAAGTGAGACCGGACAAGGTGTTGGAAGACCTTAGAAAATCCCCTTCGACATGCACTCTCTGAATATGAGCTTGCCAAACCTGATGAAATGGTGGTTGTGCTACTGTGAAAACGTTGGTTGGAATGCCATGCTTATTGGCAGGATGCGGCTTATCCTCGCTTCCATGATGATGTGTATGTTATGAGATATGACCCTTACCAGCTGGGTGGGAAGCCACATCCAATGATCACACAGTAGAATCCCAGAACTTTGCAATATCACTCCAAGGAACAGTGCACCAAGCCTACCACATATCCACAGATGCACAGCAAAGATCCTGCAAAATGCGCCATACAAAATCGCAATCAAGGCCCCCGCAGACATTGTCATGCATACCTAAACAAACTCCTTGCCAACATGCTTATGTGACAAAGTGATTACTCCAGGTCCGGTTTCTCGAATGGAAGTGCCTGCTGCCCATGCATGTCCAGGGGTGGATATGTTGCATGACTACCGTTTACAAAAAAAAACAATAACAATCGAGCAAAGAAACCCAAAGCATGCCTTAACCAATCACATGATATGTAAGTAAGTGTGCCTAAAGTTGGTGCCACAACGCTTCACAGATCGATCACTTCAATCATGGAGTTGATTATGTATGTATACATCAGTGCGTACATAGGAGGAAGGCAGTGGCTCAAGAGTCACTGCTTTCAATTATTGTCATTTCACTCGAAATATCACTTACACACTTGTTGCACTTGGGACTGCTTCAGATATGCTGGTCTATATGTTCCATGGAAGATCTAATAATCGGTTGTTCGTTGGTTTACAATCGATCACTTGGTCTATACCGTGACCTGGTGACCAGTACGTGGTACCATATCATACCATGACAATGTCGGCCGTTGGTTGCCAGACAAACTAACCTTGAAACTCTTTAGGTACATCTGCGTTTTGAAGCAAATGTGTACAAAAGCTGGTGGAGATAAATGTTACAATAGCAGCGTGTTCGGTGCTCTCGGCAAAGGCATGTCCGACATTTACTATAGATCGTGACAACGCCGGTTACGACCGCATATCAAAGCAAGCTTGCTTGAGTGATTGCTCGTGCAAATGTATGCGATATGTTTTTGTGAATATCTACACGAATGCAATGGCAATACAAGCAGCGTGTTTATGCCAAATGAAATACCATGGCTTTCATCATTGTGCCTCCGATGTTCACACTGCCACGCATTGGGGACAGATATCTCATCTAATAGAGTTGCTGCAAGTGCACTTAACTCCTTAGATTTCGAATGCCAGTAAACATGATGACCTCCAAACGTTCGACTGCCAAGGCTAGTATACGTGCGATTCTGTTTCAGATAAACATGGTCTTGTAAGAGTAGCCTGGCATGCGAAAACAGATATTTCAGAGATTCCAACTTTCAATATTCGTTTTGGTCTTGCTTCTGGCAGATTCAGTAATCGATCGATCTTGTGGATTGCTGAAAAGTACTCCTCAAACATTGCATTGCGTCCATACATTCCGAAGTGATACCTGTCCCTGTATCATGGGAAATGGTTCACTCGTATAGGCACCGCCGAGTTACACATCCTTGGTGTAAAGAGGTCTCGCTTGTAAACAGGGAGGGGTAGCAACCTTGGCAGGGGAGAAAGCTCCCCGAATCAACCCCCCTAGATACCGGAGGTTGACAACAATTACTGCTAATTCACGATCCAACAACTGTGAGGATGCCAGCTCGCTCTCAGATCGCTGCTCCATGCATGTGATAGTCCTATAAAGCAGTGTCTGCCACTCACTTAGCATCAATCTATGGACCGAGTCGGGAATAGAGTAGTGATTGTGCTCATGTTTCAAAAGATGGATAATCAGTTATATAGATGTAAGTTTATTAGGAGTTGAGCCAAACAATTCCATCACTTGAAGTATATGCTAGCACACCACTTCGATCATTTGGGTATCTGCCTGATAAAGCTTTATCACAGGATATGCACCCGGCCGAGTCGCTGCCCAACTCCCAACACTGACTGGATGCAGATCATGAAGATATGGCATAGATTACTGACAAGCAGGTTGTTGCCTGCACAGCATCCTACCTTCCTACAGGTTTGGTAGCAATACACACAATGCTACCAAATGGACATTTAACGTCACGACTGAACGATAAAAAGCTTGGTGGTTCGTGCGCGAAATATTCAGAATTCTCGTGTGCGCCATACGACCCGCTTGATAACGAATGCTCCCTTTGCATCCGATAGCTCGCTCATGATTCTTCTTTCTCTTGCTCCCAGGCCCAAGCTTCATCTTTAAAACAAAGGAACATTAAGATAGGTTTTCTCAACCTGCCAATTGCGCATGATGTCCGGGAATGCTTTCCCTTGGGCTGCAATCACCAGCCTGATAACACATTCCCAAAACTCGACACATCTTTGTATGGGCTCGAATAGGCAGCTCAGGATTGGTACGCACTGCAACATGTTGGACTCTTGGATTTTGACTGAAACCGAGCAAGATCCATTGCTGATCCTTGTTTCTGTCATATTGTGAAGGGCGACTTTTTCTTGTTTCTATCGGTGCATGTCGACAACTAGGTGATTGATCGTTTACACCATAAATATGTAGGCGAGTAATTAATCCACTTCAGGGGTGCACCTGGCTCAAACAAATGCTTGGATTTATAACTGCTGGAGGACGCAACAAGTATTAAATGGGACACTTGGCTACAGGCACTGCTGTATCTTCGTATGAAAAGTGAAAGAATACTCAACTTACATTGGATTATGGTGGCGAAAATGAAAACCTGTGCTACCCTCTTATGCCGACACACACAGAACTATGAAAATCTGCAGATCTTTACTGCCAAAGAACACTTTCTTGCTGCCGTGTTTGTTCACATGTATCTGGACACTATGAAAGATCGAATGCTTGTGGTCAGGAGTGGTGTTGCACTTGAGGGCCAACAGCAGTCTTGTGTCATCATCTCCATTTACTCTTTGCCGACTAGGCTATGGATTCCACAGCTCGCAAATCATACTCCGATATTGTTGTTTTTAAGAATGGCGGCTTGATTGCTGGGTTCACCCACGAGCAACCCATTGTTCCTGTCTCAGCCACTGAACTGAATGCATTCCTATTTCGGACGCCTGCAAGGACAGTTTGGGGTGGTGCTGTTTCCCAAATGAGTCAGTACAGGTTGCCCTCTCAATGAATTTTCAAGTGGACAACGACAATTGTTCATGGCCAACAATTCGGTGGCTGAAATACTATCCAAGCATATCGAACTTCAGTGCCACGTGATCAGAACAACAACAAGGGTATAGTCAAGCTTAAGTACATTATACCTACATAAACACATCATTGCGTACATTCTGACCCAAGCCCTTGACAAAAAAAAATACCGATGCCGGAGTGCGTCTCTAGGACAAAGAAATGACGATGCCAATACGGGACGCACAGTGACTTCATTATCAAGGGGAGTGTGTTAGTACTAGCTATGAGTACTAAACAATCATGGTAGCAGTCACTCATTGTACTAGTCACTTCGCATCAGTCAATAGACAGCAAGGGAATGCAATAGTGATTGATCTCATGTTCTAATACAACAATACAGCCGCCAGTATAACAGGCATGGAGACAGAATACTCCATCAAATGCATGTATGCTAGCAAACCCCTGCGGTCATTCTAATATCCGCTTGAAACAGTTTATCACCATGCATTCGACTATGGATTCATCGGCTTGTGGATCGTGCACATTGGGTCATTCCCAATGATTGTGAGAAAGCAGTCGACAAACCTGCGCACTCAGTTGGGAGGTTGTCGCAATTTGACAAACTTTTCGTCATGTCGTTCATTGCGATGCCTTTCAACGATAAGTGTGCGGTTCCATCAATCATATGCAAATGAAATGTTCACATTTTACAACAAGTTTAGTGGACGCTCATCACAGAATAATCTTCGATGACACTTAGAAGGGACGATTCTGTTTCCCTTGACAAAGGATTGCATCATCACATTCACGGGATACTGTTTGCAAATACAACAGAAATACAAGTAATCCTTCATGAATTGTGTCTACAATCTTCAGAAATGACGCGTCTTGATGATGGTGGTGGAGCTTGGACTATGATGTTCACAATTATTGGATAATCATAAAGGATGACAATGGCTGTTGCACCTCCTACATCTAGCACGAACGCCATACTTGGTTTAACATTGCAGTGTGCAGAGTGATATACACAAAAGCCCAGTCCAGCAGAGGAATCATCAATATTCAGGAGCATTAGCTTGATCAGTTAATCTCGCATGGCAGATTCTGTATTGCAAGAACTGCATGACAGTCTCTTGCAAAGAACACAGAGCCTTGCAACATGGGGATCACGATAGTATTTCAGGATAACAGCACACGTTGCCGGGCACCCTTTTCAGCCTAGCAGTCTGCTTACAGAGGACAATTAGTCTGCGCTTTACTGAACTGATATCTCAGCACCCTTGAACTTTCGAGCGAGCCTGTCAACTACTGAGTCATCCCCATCACCAATCTTTGTGGTGGGCCTATCGAGTTTTGCTGTAATTTTTGCTTGCTTGAGTGCTTCCAGCCCTCTGTTGATGTCTTGAACTTTACCAAAACCAAGTTAATGGTCTGGTGTGTTTAAGATGTAGTTGTTGAAACCTCCGTGAAAAGCAAAACCCCTGTGCACGAATCAAGATCGTTGGAAGAAGCACAAATCAAGACCAAGAAAGTAGTTTCTGCCCCTCACTTAGCATCAATGTATGTACAGTTGGGGAACAGAGTGGCGATTGATCTCATGAGTCAAAAGATGGATCATAGTTATACATATGTAAGTTTATAAGGTATTGAGCCAGAGAATTCCATCGCTTGGAGAATATGCGAGCACACCACTTCGGTTATTTTGATATCTGCCTGATACAGTTTTTTATCACAAGTTATGGAGCCGACCAGGTTGCGGATGAACTCCCAGCACTGGGTGGATGCTGCAACTAGAAAAAATGGCATGGATTATAGAAGAGTTAGATTATTCTTTGCTCAGCATCCTACCTTCATTCAGGTATGGTAGCAATCTTTGCAAACTTAGTTGACGCCATGAAGTGGACACTTGAAATCGCGATTGAACAATGAAAAGCCTGGTGGGTCATTTGTGGATTTTCAACTATCCCGAATGTGCATAACCCAATCGCAGGATGCTCCTAAATAATCCGATATCTCGCTGGTGATTCTGCTTTCTCTTGCTACAAGGCCCAACCTTCAAATTATAAACAAATGAATACTAAAATAGCTTTTCTCAAGTTGCTACTTTCACATGAAGTCGGGGAACGCAAATCCTCGGCTCATGCATCTGAAAAACTCAACAAATCATTGTATGGGCTCAAGCAGGCAGCTCAGGACTGGTATGCACTGCAACACGTTCGTAGGTACTGCCCCACTCCTTGTGGGGACAGGCCCCATCTTACTATAGGTGAGGGCCAACCTTGTAGCTGGGGTTGTAGTGGTCCACCCCGAACCAAACCTTGTGAAGAGGGTCGCTTTATATATTGTTATCATCATTGTCATTATTATCATGATTATCATCATCATCACTATTATCATTGTTAATGTTAATATCATTGTTATTATTATTGTTATCATAATTATGATTATCATTATCATCACCATAATTATCATCATCATTATCATCATTATGATCAGTATCATTCCTGTAACTGCAATTCCTATTGTTATCATTGATATTGTTAGACTCTTGGATTTCGACCCAAACCGAGAAAGGTCTTTTGCTGATATGTGTTTCTATTATATGCTTGACGATATGTCTGTGTTCTTTCAGTTGGTGCATCGCGACAAGTTACATGGTTACTTGTTCACGCCATAAACATTCAGATGACTGGTTTATCCGCTCTAGGGGTGCACCTGACTCAGACACTATATTTGACGTAAAGCTGTTGGAAGATGCTGGAAATGTTATACATATGAAAATATTGCGTACAGGCA
>NHOP01000982.1:0-12166 GCA_018697155.1 Pyramimonas parkeae | reverse complement strand
CTTACAAACCTCCGAACAAGATTTTACGAGCAAAGCGCAATAGCCACAACACCTGTGTAGACTTGTACGAACCTGATTTTGCCCTTGAGTACCATAACTTTGCGTATCGATAAAACTGGAGCTAACACGCAAGCCGTTGAGTTGGATATTGTCGTTACGGATCAAAGAGCGAGAGAACAAGCGGGATCAACTCACAAGAGGCTGCGATCCAGTCACATGCAACACATGATGTTTCTCCTGCAAATAAGTGTATCCAGTTTCGTAGCCGCTTGCTCCACCAAGTACACCGCAGGAAGGCACATTGTGCGCAGTCGTAGAGTGGTATGAAGGTGTTCTAAAGGTCATGGAAATAATTGAGCCCGTTTGTTTTTTACCCGGTAAAGCAGATGGCATGAAGCTTAGGTTAAAAACTGAGAAACTTACACCCACATCAACCCACATTGTACATATTCACGCACGTTGCATATAATGGGATGCCATCCTATTCCATAGGGCGGAACCTTTGCACACGAATTGGTTCTGTATATTCGCAGGATCGAGATCTGAATAAGTGCGAAGTTGTAATCACACAATCCCACAGACACAATGGATGAGTCGTACGATACACATAGCCCCTTAGTGCTTTCCGAGACAGCAGCGTGCATGCCAAGAAAGTAACGAAATTGCATGCTGCCAGGACCAAAGGAAACACCTACTCACTCACGCAAGTGCAGATTGACTCAACAATAATTTTGGAACCTGTCCTTTTATCCCTATGCTCCGTCTGTGATTGTGTTTGTCTGTCCTAGTACATAGATATTGGGACGCAGAGGAATGGCTTCTAGCACGATTCAGCTTGAATGGCTTCGCATCCATTGAAGAGAGTTCATGTCCGAGTCCATGTTTAAGCATCCCTCATTGGCAATCGTATGGTCAGACTCCAAATTCCTGAGCTCAAATGAAAAAGTTATGTAATTTTCCGTGAAACTGGTATGATTCGGGGCGCGCATGAATGGGTCGTACGATAAATGCTAGGCAAACGGATCTCGTAGTCACAGGTGGAGCTTATTGTTCCATCCGGACCTGGGCATTGTCATCCTATATGGTTGCACATGTGCCCGCAAACCGTCTTTTCGCAGCAACATCCAAGACAAAATGTATCATTGAACACAATCCTGATCGATATTTCATCCATAGAATCTATTATGAAGCATGTGTACATCAAAAGTCTGATCGCTTGACCCAACGTCACGCTTTCAGGTTAACATAATTTTGGTTGATAAGTCTTCATTGGAGACCTATGAGGGAAGCGCGTCACTGTGTTCAATAAAGTGTGATTTTGTCAAATCCTGGTATGGGAATAATTGCGTTGGCTGATAATTTAATCCTTGGCTATGTTAACTGTCTGGGCTTTCTAAACAGCAAGCGGCCATTCCAATTGTCAGCCTATCTGCATTTACAATGCTGGTCCGTAAAGCAATCATATTATCTCGCCATAGGATTCCATGACTGGTTTTCTTGTGTGCTCTACATCTAAAGAAATATGCACACACATATGTGCTGGGATGTGACCCCTATCCACTGTACAGGAAGTCATGTCAACCGAGGCACATGCTTAACTCCACTTGTTCTCAAGATATCTCTGAGCATATGTGTACAAAATCGAACATACATAGAACATCACATAGCATGGATTCCAAGGTGTTGTCTATTCTCTACCCTGGTTGTATGGTCAGCCAGGTATAACACATCCGCGTAACCCATCCTACGTATCGTCTGCACAATATCAAAGCCTACCAGTGACATATACATACATACCTCTATAAGATGAATCATTATCATCATATTCAATACGGTCACATCAACTATGTATGTGTGTGATTATATAATCTCACACATACATAGTTGATGTGACCGTCTAAACATAAGGATACAGTCATGTATGAGTACAGACAACAACACGAAAGTTCTCAAAAGCGCACTTAAAAATACATCATCGGCAATGCTGCTATAAGCGCTAGAGACACCAGTCTTCCCCGTTGGGTCCCATCTTGAAAAGCGAAACAGCGCGTGCATGCATATGCAAATCACCCTCCAAACATTCCCTTGAAAATGGAGAACACCAGATGATGGATAAGTTTCAACACGGAAAAAAGCACAGCCGTACTTGCTGCCCAAGGCAAGTTCCGAGTCGAATCTACCACATACAAGGATAAGTCTCATGTCTGAAGATTGATACATCGTCGTGTTTTCTATTGAATGCGCCAGTCAAGATCAGAGCACACATGGTTCATACGCACAAGCACACACATACACTTACGCGCGCTCACGCACACACACACACACATACACATACACACATACAATTTGAAGGTGACCTTGCCGGTCACCTTCAGCGGGTGATCATTCCAACCGCCTGAACACCCGTCAGCTGGTGGGTCAAAACATTGCGCATTTCGCAACACTCGTTGGTAGGGGTCGTCCACTGCTCATTATATTGGATAGACAGAACTCATGGTTGACAATGTCAACCATCATTGTTGACGTGAATCATATGGGCATTTATATATCTGTACGCGCCGGCAACCGACTGTATATGACACAGACTAGGTGTTTGTTTCATATGGATTATATATATATATACATACACATACACAAACACAAGTTAGGACATTCCGGACAATACAACCAAGGCTTACCGGTAAGAGATCCGTGGTCGTTATGCCAGCCGCACCATGCTCCGGAGGTCTCGGAATGGTACTGAGAAGGAGGGAAGTAGTGCAAGAGACGCGCCTTGTGCGCGAGAGATTGGGACACAATGCCGTGTAACCGCCCTGGGTGTTGTAACCGCCCACCTCGGCCAGGGCTCTCGACTGCACCGGTGTGGGCCGCCACGTACGCGTCGCACTCTTGGGCTACCAACGCCCCTACCTGCGAAACAAATCGACCCAAGGCGTAACGTCTTGGGTAGATTTCTGTTGCAGGTGGGGTGTAGGGTGTTCAAAACATTGTGATTCCAGTACGTACCGCGTACAATCTTCCATGTAGGATACGGGTATGCAACCCTTCATCAGTTTAGGGTTTAGGGGTTAAGTCTACACCGAATAAACAATAGATAATCGTGATAATAATTGTGAACCCCCCAGACACTGGAGGGTTGGTTCGGGGCTAGTTCACAGCCACGGGCACTGCCCCTGCCTTAACCCAGGCGGGGCGTGTCCACAAGTGGAGCACAGAGGCCGGTATAGGCTCATATTCTGCAGCAACTTTCATACCCTTCTCTCTGAATTAGCCCCCTCTAGAGCGCTACACTTCTGCATCTGCGGTGCAGAGGATGCGCTCAAGGAAATCTTGTACGAACAGCTCCACCAGTACCCACAGCCCGGGAAGTGATGGTACATGCAATAGCAGGTTTGAGTCCGGCGCAACCATGGATTCGGATTTGGAATCTTTGTGCAAGAGTGCACCTAGAATTGACAATCCTAAATTATGGGCATGCAACCCTAATCCCAGGGCATGCAACCTTTAACCCAGAGCATGCAACCATAAACCCAGAGTATGCAACCCCAACTCCGCCGACGTGCATGTGGGACACCGGCTGCATACTCCCGCCTGCTTTGGAAAGAGATTTGATTGCTGACTCCGGGACGACATATCGGCTGTTGCTGCTTACAGACTACGAACATCATCAACCACCGAGGCAGGATGCGTACAACGGTTTTCAAACATATCGGCAAAATCTGCTGTTGAAAATATCAGCCCTGGAAGCCAGCCGACGTGCTTTGAGGGAGAACGCACGTGTTTTGCATGTTTGTTGAATATAGGGTACAACCTGTCAGTTGAACCCAATTTGTGCTCACGTGCGAACTTTGAATTCGAAATACAATTGAGAATTTCCAACCGTGTCCTCGTCTAGCAAATTGAGGATGGTCCGAGAAAGACCGCAAGCGCGTATGTTGCAACCTCTTTCTTCAAAGCGGTGTGGAACAAGCCTTTTCATTTCAGATCCCTGCTGAAAAGGTCAAGGTCAAAACCTGACAGTTCGTAACAATGAAGCAAACATACTCAAGAAAAGCAAATCCAATGCAAGCTGCATCATGCCAAAATGCCTATCGCAATCAACAAAATCCGAAATTCTATCACACAACCGTGTTTGAAAGTCTCAAATAATGATTGTCCAATGCTTCCAACACCTGCTACTGTTTCTTCGAAGACCATTCTCGTTGTGAGTTCGAAATCGGCGAACCTGCACAATGAGTCGGCCAAGGCGCTTGAATGCCGGCTCCAGGGATGGCAGAGCCGCTCGGGGCCATAGGTTTGGTCGGCAGTATGAAGGGTAGCGCTGCAGGAGGTGCGCGTCCAGGGTGGGGAGGTCCACGATGGGGTTTGCGTAAAACGACGCCTTCATAAAGTCTGTTGCAGGCCCAAATCTCCAGACCCGCAACAAAACATGCTGTTGGTGCGAATTGTAGTTCGTTTCTTAGTGCTGCTGATGTTAACTGAAAGCGAAATGCGATTGGTTCAAGTTTCTCTACAAGAGACAACATCCAGGTGCCGTTTACTTATCAGTGGTTTCAAAGAACCGAGGCGTCGTCCTGCTGCCTGCAACTCATTGTGTTGCGTGCAGTGCACTAACATGGGCAAGAACTTATTGAAATCGTCGGAGGAGTTCAGATGTACCATGCCGCAAGACCACCGTAATCCTGAGACTTCGATTGTGACTAGTGGGTGTAATTGGAACATTAACGGCCCAGGCGAAGGTGGCACTGCTTGGGAAGAAATAATTCAGTTCGTCAAGTGAAGCACTGAACAGACAACACCTGGCAGCGCACTGATATTCTCCACGCACTGATATCAAAAGGTTTCCATGAGAGTTCTGTGCATATGCTGTGTCTCCAGTGCTTTGCTGTTCGCCAATAGAAATCGCGTGACGGTCTGAGGCCCATGCATTACCTAGGCAAAAACTATGAAACAGGATTGCCGCACAGCTTTTTATGGGCGCTCATTTCATGCACTTTCTCCCTCCTGGAAAGGACACAGAGTGTGGTGCTGCTCATTGAGAGAGATAGATGGTGCCACTCAACCTCAACTCGGCAGTTTCGCTCAAAACAAATTAGATTGTCTCAGGGATTGGAGGATACATCTCCCGCGCTTTCTGACTTCACTGTGTGTATATGTGCACCCTAATTCGATATCGAAATTTCAGGTTCATGTTAAAACTTTTGTATGAAGTGATAATTCGGAATGACATCCCAACCTTTGAGCAGGCTTCGTGTCCCATTGCATCCAACGATTGCATTCCCATCAATATATCGTGGAGCCTGGTAATGACACAAATACACCTATGAGAAAGAAAGCCAAAGATCCGCAAAAACCAGAAGTAATGAATTCCGCAATTAAAAGCGTACACTTGCAGCTTAGAAACATTGTGCCATCACGAACATATTCATCAGGTCCGATGATGTGCATCCCTTGATACTCATCCTCATACTATGCAAACATCATAGACCAATTTGTAGTAGCACATGGGTTTAGCATGTCCACGCAACAGATTCATCACCGATACCGTCTCCAGAAGTAAACTCATGGAAGTACTCGTTGAAGTGGGGAGACTGTGAGAAGATGACCGACTAAAACCCTGCTACTTGCAATCACATGCATCTTTCATTGAATAATTTCGCTCAAACCCATTGAAAACTTCTTCGCAAAGGAAGTGCAAAATTTGCAAAATGAGCAACGCATGATGCTCCTGGATGGGCACTGACGCATACACATTTTCCATGCACCTCCAAACAGCATAGACACGTACATACCCCTGACAAGCTACAGTCAAAGACGACAACAAAGTCGTGTACGTGACTCACTTGGAATCGCAGACAAAAGGGCTGAAACATTCGTCCTTATCAGCGGTTTCTATCTACTAACATGGGATCCAGTTGTGACAGTACAGTAAAAAGCTGTTGGTAAGTGCAACGAGACCATGAAAAATATCCAAACGGCTCGATTTGGGAAATTGGTGTCAACATTTCGTTTTGCAATGCAAACATGTTTTGAAAGCGTTTGCATTCCATTCCTTTAAGCAAACTGTCACTCTGCACCTTGAGGTAGGCCGCATTGCGAGAAACAAAAAGCCCATCTCAATAGGAAAATTTCTGAAGCGAATCCGCCCAACCACTTCAGTCCGTCACAGTCTAAAAAAATAGTGAGATAACAGACACGTATTAGCTCTTCTCCAACTACTTCGTGTCCATGGATGAGAAAAAGGAAATCACCATTGGATCCCTCCATGACTTAACTTTGTACCCACTCTCAGGCTCTTTACACAAAGGCAACCATTGTGCGATATCTTTTGTACTCAACATTCGACAGTGAAAAGCAGTTGCGCTTGCCTGCGACTCCAGGGGCGTACGACTCCTTGCCATGACTCCACCCAAATCCATAAGACGATGCTGGATCTTCTAGTAGCCGCAACTTTTCCGGCGGCAAATTTGCTAGTTGTTGCGCTAATGGCAGAAGCCTGGATCGTGCCTCTATCAATCCTGGAACCTGCCACAGACCAGTGGTCCTTTTGTTCTCCACTTGCTTGTCAAGTAGGATAGAGACACAAAGCTCTCAACAAGACAAACACTGTGTCAACAGAGCTTCTTGCTTAACCAATGCTTGACCCCTGTATACCATCATTTACAGTAGCGCTATACTCACGCAAAAAAGGAAACCGCATTCTAATGGTTTTGTAAGTTGGAGTGCAACTGGAGCAAAACAAGCAGGCTGCCAAATACACCAGGCTCTGTCTTCTCGTAGCGTGGGGAATTAATGGTCAGACGTCAGAGATAGAGCTTAACATGACCTGTTCGTGCATGCGTGTGCAAGAGTTACATTTCTGCAAGCTATAAACAAAAAGAATGTTGCTGGTACTACGATGCTCTCCATACTAACTTTGAAATTTGAAGTGGTAGCATGAAGCACGTGGAGCCTGCAATAGCAGGGGATATGTTTAGGGTGCCTTTCAAGCCACTGAATCGCACATGAGATTCCAAAGCATGGCTCAAGTAAGCGCACCTGATCCACAAGGAGAAGCCCGAGTCCTGCCGGACCGTACGCTGCTTCAATGGCATACAGTAGGGACTTATCCTGGACCCTCAATGATGGATATGAGACACGCACTGGCGCGTAGGAAATATGGTCGCATTGAGATGGAGATGCTTGTGAGCGCCAGATGTGCGGTTTCCTGCCTCTAACGAAATTTGCCGCGCGTGGGTTTAAGTGCACCGGCTGTTGAAGGTCCAAGAAAACCGAAGTACACCACACATACTTCACTACTGTACTCATATCCCCGATTATCACGAGTTGACAGCAGAAATGCGCGGCGGGGGACTGCAACAAAATTTCAAAGCCAGCGAAAATGCTTCCAATATCAATCTCCACTTTGCAAATCCGACAGCTTTTCCAACTTGCTTCTTACTATCATCAACGCAACCAAAAACATCGAGCATGAAAACCAACGCTCGGGGTTTCACACTCGTGCTTTGAGATACTGACCCTGCGCATGTCGCGGTGTGTGGCTAAAAAAATTACTCAGGGAAGAAGGATTCTGCTCGTATGGATTCTACGCAGATCCTGTGTGTGTGCGAGTGTGTGTGTTACTCGAGAAACTGCTGAAAAAGCTTTTGCGCTTTGTTTGAAACCACATAAATCACAATAGGTGTGAGCACATGAGATGGAACGAGAATCATCATTTGACGTGTTTGCATTACCATGACTACACTTCCAAGAACACGTCCTTGTATCTGTGAAACTGCACTCTTCAGAATACGTATTAGCATGATTGAAAGTGCACTTGGCAGAAGATGCATCTGACACTACAATTGTCAGAATTCGTTTTCGCATTTTCTAAATACATTTGAACTGCCCTCGAATGCCGCTTTTCGAGTATTCAAAATCCAATGCGTGGGATTTTTGTACAATTTTCAACTAAGCTGTGCATGTATTCAGGAATTTTCCGCTCGGTATTTCGCATTCGCACATCCTCCTACAATTACCTCAAGCAGCTCTCTTTTCCGAAACCAATGTCCCCTGTAAGCCCGGTGCTTCAAGCCGAAAAACGTATTTACCGCCAGTTGGGAAGGCTGTCAGGGCGCTTGCTATTGCAATTCGCTTATAGAAGATCACCCGCCAGCCCAGCATTGCATCTGATAAATCATCGGTCGAGGCAGAATCGGTGGTGACGGTTTCGGTGAACTTTATCATCACTCGCTCGCTTATCGAAGATGACCCGCAAACCATGCATGGCCTTCCATGGTTCATTGGCCGAGGCATCGTGGGTTTTACTGTTTAGGTGAGCGGAATTTTCGCTCGCTAGTCGAAGATGAACCGCCAACCCGGCATGGCATCAGATCTCACCGATCGAGGCAGTACCCAACATTGTGATTGTCTAGTGAGGGGTACAATCACGCGCCAGGCCAGCATGACGATTTGATAAATTCCCGGCCGGGCAATACCTAGTATGGTGATCGTTTCGTCGATTGGTACTTGCCAATCGAAGATGACCAACCAACCCGCCATGGCCTAAGATGGATTAATGGCCAACGCAGTACTCGCTATGAAATTATTTAGGCTATAGATTTTATTCGCTCACGACTGTGACCGCCAAGTCAGCATCGGTTTCGGATGAATCATAGGCCAAGGCAGTCCATATCGTTATTGCTGTTTAGGCTATAGGTATAATACAACTCTTATCGACGATGACCCCCCAAATCCCGATGGCCTTTACTTCATCATCGGCCCTGACAGTACCTTCCATGGGGATCGTTTCTGTGATTGGTCCAGTCATTCGCGAATCGTAGATGACCCCAAAGCCAACTACTACAGTGAGTGAAAAAAAGCTACCATTGCAAGCTGAGATTCAGCATGCATTCGTCATTTGATCCCAATCCTTGATTTGAGGGTTCGCCGCGGCCGCCGTCGGTCTTTGCCTCCTTGAACCCGTGCCGCCGCCTGCACCAAGTGTCACCATGGTAGGATTTGCTTTGGCATGCGTTTTACTTCTTGAGCTCCTTCATCGCGTGATGATTACGGCTGAGATAGTGTTGCTTTTTCGATTTTCGATTTCAAAACGTTTCACAGCAATGAACAAGGAGTGACAACCTACCCTTCGTTGGGATCACCGCAAGGGGTTTTTCACGATTGATAGTTTGTCGCTTCGTGCATACTGGGTGTGGCAGGTCTTTGAGTTGTCAATGTTTGCGATCATATTTTTTCATACACTCCGTTGGTGCCCGTGTATTCGATACCATCGTTGTTTTCGAACGCTGGAAACGAAAGAGGCCACCGCAAGATGCTTACGGTAGAAAGCGAAATGCCTGGGATTGCACTATCAACGACGGCCTTTTCCCCACGTTTTCACGCGTCGTTTGAGTGTGCTAGGTATGACACAAATTCGCCTGGATTTAGTTTTTTTTTTCGGTAGCTCACTTTGATGATCACCTGTGTTTCTGCAATATGCAGCCTTCCCAAAAGACGTTCAAGATAAAGAGGCACTTGGCGAAGAAGCAGAAGCAAAACCGCCCTATTCCTCAGTGGATCCGTTTGCGTACCGACAACACCATTCGGTATGTTTTCAGAAGGTCACGAAAAGTTGCGTTATGGTGAATGGAGTATTTTGTGACCGTGCAAGCGTGCTTTTGCAAATCGCATCTCCCGCGAACCAAGCGCACTCCGCAAACATGGTAATGTGACATCTTTTTGGTACACTCGGCATCATTTTGCCATGTGATTGCTAATTTGGCTGCGGCGTGTTCTCGGTCTTACGAGCGCATTCTGGGTGCTGCAAAACCCTAGGACCTCCGGAAAATAAGGTATATAGACTTCAACAACAGCACCCACAGAACCTCAACTACCGAAATTCCAACGTGAATTATGCAATTTGCGCCTGATGCAGATTGCACGCTTCGGGCAAGCTGCCATACGGAGAAACCGACGTGCGAGGCTGTATGCGACATGTGTTTATCTAGTTCTTGAACGTCTTTCAGAAATGTGTACAAGCTAATTATTTGTCACGGCAAGGATGTTTCGAAACTGTTTGCGCGCATTTTTTTCGCGTTAACACAGGAGGTCACTGTTGTGTATTTTGGATCATTGTCGCATATTCCGTAAGACAAACTGCGTGGACTTTTGTGCAGGTACAACGCCAAGCGCCGCCACTGGCGCCGTACCAAACTGGGATTGTAAATGCCGCTTTCTGGCGCAATTCCCGACATGGATTAGTGCTTGATGATTGACCTGATACAATTCCGGTCCTCGCGGACGCTTAGAAATTGTAATTCAACATATGAGTACCTGAGCCATCATCGATTTGTGAACCAAAGGATCGCGCGCGCGTGGGCAGTATTACCGCACCTGCAAAGATGTCAATCGCCCGCACAAGTCGTTTTGCAGCTGTAAATCGCTGTGATGAATCACATTACATAGGTGCATTAGTAGAGCTCTGAATTGGATTTCAGGAAGTCGTTCAATTTGTTTGACTTGCCTGTCTCACTTGCAGGCTAGCTCTGACTTCGAGAGGACAGTTTACATTTCGAAGTATGAACAAGCACCCTTCACTGACATTTGAATATCAGTGAAGGGTGTTCTCGAACAAGTGTCTGGGGAAATTAGAATGTCAGTTTTTTGCTAAAGCTGTGAATTTAGATGTACATCTAAGCATTCCTCCTTGGTGCACAATGCATGGCACGGAATCTTTTCTTTGACCACAAGTTTCCCCAAGAAATGCAGAATTTCCAGCTTCCCCTCCGTCTGGCCAGATCCACCCTTGTGTCTGGAATGTCGGAGGATGTCAAATTTTGACTGCAGCAGCAACCGATCCCCTGTTGTACCCGATTCTGCTTTCCTCTACGCATTTTCACTTTCAATCAACTGGCATGGTTTTTGTTTATGAGGCTTGATTCCCTGAAAAGTGATTCGGCGATGCCACGCACAAGCCATGCAAGCTGTGCTCATCAAGCTCGCAAGCTTGATGGGAGGAGCTCATTTGCCACGATTGGACAAGTCTACCAACTATATACTGATATGGTAACGTTGCTCTTTAATCTGTTGCAGTGTTGATACTCGTTGTGAACCATTTGAGTCTCGACATCCGATTCCATTGTTTTCTAAAACAGGAATTCTGGGGCTTATCCTCAGAGGAAAGAAAATGACGGGTGTTGAATGTGAAAAAAGGGTCACAAGATTTATTGCTCATGACTTGTTGAATTAAGTTGAAAAAAGAAACAGAAACAAAAATAGCTGACCACGAAACCTGTTCATGCCTAGCGAGTGCTGAGATGCTCTACTCAGTGTCAGGGGTTTTTTATCTTGGATATGTTCGAAAGTCATCTATGAGTGATCATCCTACCAACAGAAGTTTGGTAGGATGATTTGAGCGCTAGCCCTTATGACCACCGCGTCCGACATGAAGCAACTGGGTGACGTGTCTGTGTGCTAGGCCTACTCACTTGTTGCATTTGCCGTGATAGTCTATGGTTGCTGCTCCCCCTCTGGTTCTTCTTTGATGCTAGGAACATCATGTAACATGCATGATGTGTTCTCAGTGATTTCAGTCAAGAAGCAGGGGTATGTCATCTGACACAAGCGTTAATTAGTAACCCGGAAGGTCGCAAATTTTTGATTTTCCTAGCCATCTGCATATTGTTCGGTGGCCTGTGCGAGGGTAACTGTTTGTGCCGTGGACAAAAGAATTTTGATGCCTCTGTTTTTGTAGTCAACAACTTACACCAAACATACATTCAAGCACCCTAGTGATAATACCCTGACAACGTTTTTGAACGAGGAAGTACTCTGTGAAATTTGAATGCCTTGCACATTGCAGATATGAGTTGTGTCCAAAGACCCGTCCTGAAAGTTTTAATCCATTTCAATGTGGTGATCATGACCAGTTTGTTTGACGTGCATGCGTTGTGTAGGTGTTCTTGAGTGTATTCTGACTGCATTTCGCATGTTGCAGCTATGCAATGCTGATATATCAACTACAAAAAGCTTGCAAGTCATCTTTCATTAGTGAGACTTGCCCATGGCGAATACAATCCCCATGACATCGGGCGGGTTGAGAAAAGGGCGAGATGTTGATGAATGACATGTGTGGAAATATTTCCATATGTACATTTATGCGCCGGCAACCGACTATATATGACAT
>NHOP01000981.1:0-12178 GCA_018697155.1 Pyramimonas parkeae | reverse complement strand
TGTGTGTGTGTGCGGGCGTGTGTGAGTTCATGTGTGTGTGTGTGTTCGGCAGCAGTAAAGCGGTTTGATGAAGCACACATTGAGACGGAGCTCAAGAAGGTTATTTTGTGACAACAACTTTTTTCAAAATGCACTGTTTTCATTTGTAAGGCGATGGAATAGCATAAGGGGATTTCAGCCACCAAATTGATCCTCAACATACATGTTGCGTCGCGCAACCTTCAGTTCAGAAAAGGAACATTTGCATATATCAGTGCATCCACAATAGAAACCACACACAAACTCTGCATTATTGTAGGATAGCATGAGTTGTAATGTAGTTGTGAATCGCACTTCAATATGCAGATGTCATTACCCAGATCATTATCGACAATCGAGGACTGAGCTCACGGAGGACGTTCCTGTTCATAAGTGCATGTCCGTTCTGCATGGTTGCAACTTTGTGGTGGCAACCGCTGAAATGCAAGGTCTTGCCTGACTGTGATGCTTGATTTTTCTTCGCAATAGTATGTACGGGTATTATTGTGATAGTCCATATTGCGTGTCCATGTTGGTAGGGCGACTACCTGATTCACAAGGTCCTGAGATTAGATTCCTGACAAGGGACCTTCATGCTTAAGCTGACAGTTTATCGAAGGTCGTGCTGGCCCACCGATCACCTTCGCTTTGCATATGAATGTCATCAAAACAAGCGGCATGTTATCTATACAATTCACAATTGCTGTTGCTCGTCTTCTTTGTGTGCTATTCTGCGCAGTTTCCCCAACCCGATCGCGCTGGGCAATGCGGCGGGATGGGTTTTCTTGAACGAGCCGGACCTGCTAGAATACGTGTGCAAAGTGAATACATCCAACTATACCGAGCGTTTCCTACCGGTGCGTCAAGTCAACAGCTTGATTGCAATGCGCCTGCTCTTCAGAATACTGGGGATGATTTGGATTGGGATTGAGATAAGCAACCATTTGCAATGTCACTGCACTGTGCGTTTTGCAGGATACTTGGATCTAACAACGATGCATACGAAGAGTCGAAGGTCAACGTACTTAAGATTGATGCGCTGAAAATTAGAACAAGATGCATCACTTGATTTCGCAAGGCCCATTTTCTATTGATGACGATGAACATATTGAAAATAGGCCAGGGCTCAAGTAGATGCATACGCAGACTTGAAGGCTCCACAACATCCAGCCTGTCATGGGAAGTAGCCGCTCATCTGGAAACATCTGACACCACAACTTCCAGGCACATATTTTATGCTGGATTACCAAAGAGTATATGCATATGTTCAAGTGCGACATGTTCTGCTTCATTCTCAGGAAGGGCCAAACACATGATGAAATGGATGGGAAGCAATTCCACCTGAGTTGGAGGACAAACATGAGTGTCTGTGTACATTTGCATTACCTTGTTTCTTATTTGAAAAGAATCTGGTAGAGATCCAGAGTGGACTACTCTGGACTCTTGGACACAAGGTTGCTGACAGACTGTTATCGTTAAACATTGGGTGACCACCAGCTGCATATTTGTTCTTGAGGCAAATGTTCTTGTGCCTCATGTTCAAGCAAGCACGTTGATTGTTCCTTGTGCAAAAGCTGCAATTGCAGATTGCATTCGCTTCTTTTTTGGCCTGTTCGTCTTCTAGTAGGGCCGTTCGGCTGTAGCTCATCAATCAGGCGTTTTGTGCCATCCTGTTGGATGGTCCCCAGCCGTTTGCATCCTGAGAGCAACTTTGACAGCAAAGGAAGGGATTGGTTTAATATGCCAGGATGTGTACGCGTACATCACCGATGGCAAGGGTATATTGGGCTCCGGGGGCGAGTATAATAAGCAGCAACGCAAGATGTGCATGCCCTTCTTCCAAGCAACCCCCATGCTGCAGCGCTACGGCGACGTGGTTGCCGAGAGGTGACACACCAACTGTGTTGAAGTGTACAACAATGACTGAAGATACTGAAGTGCCTTGACGCAAAGAACATGTGGCTTTACAACACGGTGGTAGTGATGTTATTTGCACAAATGCTGCAACATATCTCTGTCATGGCACCATCTGCGCATGCTAAGTTGTCACAACCCTACGAGGTGTCCATGCACATGTTGCGCATGGACACCTCGTAGGGTTGTGACAACTAAGCATAAGAAAGGGAGATCCTTGAGTCAAAGGAGGGATAATGCTCCCTTGGATCCTTGCTGTGCGGTTTATGTTTTGGGGTTTGTGTCTTTCCGTGTATTGCCTGCAACATCTTGACAGTTACTTTTGGCGGCTTCGTGATTCTTTGGGCTGGGCGCGGTGGTGGTGATTTTATCGAAGGGCTGCCAAGTTGAGCAACGCGTGGACGACAGAAGGAAGCTCCCTGCAGACGGACGTGGCGGTTCAGATGCAACGCCTCACGCTGGATGTGGTGGGGCAAGTAGCTTTCAGTCACAACTTTGGTCAGATTGAGGCTATGGAGCAGATGGGCGCTAAGGCAGGGGAGAACCAAATCCCCACTGACCGTGTTCTGCATGATATCAACATAGCACAGGTGCGCAAGTGCATGGCGTAGGGCAGAAGAGGCGTGGCGTGCGTGTTATTATAGCCAAGAAACATTTTCATAGCCATGCGTGTGGCCCGAGCGATTCTTGCAAGCTCTATGCACCATGTGTCTCGTCTGTCGTAATTTGTTTCGCATGTTTGGGTGACCTTTTTTGATATTTGAGCAGGGTAGAGGTTAATCAAAACAATAATCAAAATTTGTCGTTTCAGAAATCGAGGCAACTCGTACTGTTAGCCAACCTGGTTTTGCCAACCTGGTGTCTATGATCGAGAACCAGGAGCCGTTCTTTGCAATCTATGTGCTGGATCCAGGTCAGGGAACGCATCCCTGCAAACGCGGCGTTGTCATGGCTGTCCATGATCAGAAACTCCTGCCTTCCATCCGACATCCTTGTGACCCTCCCACAATCCCTTGCCCTTCACCCTCCGCCTACTCACAGGACATGATGGGCAAGGTGTTCATCACTCCGCTGCCGATTTTGAAGCTCATGAGCAAGCTCAAGGTGCCGGTGATGGTGGGCATGGAGGAGGCGTTCGATGACATGCGCGTGGCGGTGATGCCTCTGATCAAGGAGCGCCGCGAGCAGATGGCTGCAGGGATGCATGGTACGCGCAAACGGGACCTGCTGGATGTGCTGCTGGAGGCCCAGGATGAGAACAACAAACGCGGACTGCCGCCCTTGACGGACGCAGAGCTCTGGGAGGATGTGCACGACGTCATGGGCGCCGGCCACGAGACCACCGCGAGCACCCTCACCGCTGCGCTGTACTCGATTAGGTAAGCTGCTTTTGAAAGTGTAGTGTCAGTGTGATGAGGTTTGGAAGGTAGCATTGGCACCCGAAGGTTGGGTCTCGCCAATGGGTTCTGGCAAGAGATGCGCTCAGCGCAAGGATATTTGGGACACGTCCAGTTCTTCTCCACATGAGATGCTTCCAAAACCAACACTTCTTGGTGGTATGGGTGTCGTTCATTGAGTGTGATTTATGTGTTGCCCTTCGATGGGACGTGATTGCCACGACGGCTGGGCTATCTGGATTGTGGACTTGGATAATTGCTGAATTAGTGTGCAAGGCATGTACAGCGACTTCTGAACTCGTCAATCAAATCGACTTCAGTGACAGTTTAGTGGTCTGCCAATCAAGTCGTGTGGTCTTACTGTTTGCAGCCAACATCCGGAGGTAGAAGCGAAATTAGTGGAAGAGCTGCAGCGCGTGCTGGGTACGGGAGCGAGCGCCCGCCTGCCTACGTACGAAGACATGAAAGACTTGGTGTACTGCGAGCAAGTCATCAAGGAAGTGCTGCGCCTGTACCCGCCCATACCAATATTTCCCCGCGTGGCAGCAAGGGAGGACGTTTTGCCCACAGGTCACAGAATCGAAGCGAACGACGTCGTGTTCATGTCGGCGTATGCGATGGGTCGTTCCGAAGCTATCTGGGAGGACCCTCTACGGTTCGATCCCGAGCGCTTCAACCCCGAGTCGGAGGACACTAGGCACAAGTTTGCATGGGTGCCCTTTGGAGCTGGACCGCGAATGTGCATGGGCGCAAACTTCGCTATGCTATCGGTCACGCTCGCACTTGCTACTTTAATGTCGCGCCACAAGTTGGAGGCGGTGCGTAGCCGTGGGTGCGTGTTCCCGATTGCATACGACATCACCATGAATTTCCCTGGAGAGGTGGAGATGAACATCACGTGTCGGTGAGCTGTCGAGGCTCGTTTGGAATGAGACGTGACAACATGAATTGAGTCCAGAATAGTTTTTGGGCCCTATAGGTTAGGTTTAGATGGTGAGGAAGTAGCTTGGCGCATAGGTCAGCATCGGATATTATGTTCTAGGAGTACACAGGTTTGTATGCTGGATTGCTGAAGTATGATCGGAGTACATACTTAGCTAAACTGGCAGAGTCGTCAGATTTCATTATTCGTCATTCGTGCATATGGGCACTGAGTTGCGAACTCTGCAAACTTGAGCAGATAAAACAAAACACAAGCAAAGTGAGCAGTGCGCAAACAACGCTTTACCGATTGTTGAGTTCAGACTGCAAATCGATTCGCGACAGTGTACATTGTTAGCTGTACGCCTAGTACTGATGGACTACTTTGCAAACCCAATGCAATGGTGGCCTTGCAGCGATTGGCAAATATGGTCTGACAATGTGTAGCGATTGTTGCAGGGCAGCGTATGCCAAGTGAGCATCACTCGGATGCCTTGTTTTTTCAACGATTGCGCTAATGGCACTGCCGCACGTATTTCGAGCGAGTCGACAGCACAAGACATTCTTGATTGCTCGTGTCGCAAATCAGGCGACCGGATGCTCGCCTCGACAAGCAATGAGGCTTTGTATGATTGCAAACCCAGACAGTAATTTGCACATTTGTCGCAGAACATTCTCGCGAGTAATCATACAGTCGAGAATAACACCTATCAGGGCACACAAAATATCACGCCGTAAGTTCAATTACTTGCAAGGAAGCGCCAAGTAAGGGGTGCTTTTTTTTCTGACAGACCGGAACCCTCTGCTAGCAACGCTTTGAAACGGACTGATGAGCATCTAGTGGTTTGTTGATCATGCGCGCAGTTTGTCGGATAAGTCGGCCGTGATACCGGCGTTCAGCTTTACAGCGACGGCTATGCCTCACATATCTTCAGACAATTTGTTAACATCCACACACGCAGCGTCCCTTTGCGACGCTCAATATGCTGTGATACCCAGATTTCATGTTGTACGGGGATAGGGGGACAGTTTAATGTTTCCAAGTTTTGATTTAAATCACGTAATCATCCGTGGACAGCCGGTGCAATATTTGGCTAATCCCGTTTCACTCAGATTGATTGTTGATGCTTTGTACAACGAGTTCTTCGCGCTTGTTACTGTTGACACGAAATGGCTATATTCAGCATTGATTTACGCGGTACGAACTCGGGAGGTATATTCTCTTCCGCACGCGGTAAATGCGTACGAGGGCACGCGAATGCAATAAAGACCTACTGCGCAGTGACAAGTTGGTCTTTTTGAATGCATTCCTTGATGCAAGGGCATAATTTTGTTCGTTGAGACGGCCTGGGACGCACTGTGTGCTGTAGATAAACAAGGATAAACTGGATCACACTTGTCGTCAAGTTATATGATTTGCCAGTCATACAGCTACCAATGATAGTCACAGAATGGACATCAAGAACCTGCTAAAACTTTCTAGGATGTTGTTTTGTCTTGAATATTCATCGTCACTATGTGGAAAGCTAATCCATACACGAGAAAGTGCATCCTTGATATAGCTGCACGGTCTATTGTCATGATCGTTCTCAATAAACATTGCTATCTAGTATCGCTTGCATGTTACATCACAAAGATAGTGTCTTGTCGCAATTCGCGCGGAACATTGGTTATTATTCCAGCGTGTGTTTGGTGGTAAATTGTACAGTACATGACTTAACGCACAGGACTTGTTTTTGTTGCGTTCTTTGAATGTACCTTGCATATGCTGCTATAGCTGCTTGTGATCCTCATAGACTTCGTGTGTTGTTCACAAATACTCCTGACGGCGAATAGGCAGTATTCATATTATCAGCGAATCGAAAACAATATACATGCATGCGAGTAGATCAACCCACAACAACTGCGTGTTCTTCCAAACGTGAGGGTTGTCGGGCGTCTTAAAACGGCAAGTGATTGTGTACGTTCATAAAAGAGACTTTCAACACTATATCATGATTTGAGAACTTGTGTAAAGCGTATGTCGACCAATTGGCGAGAAATCACGCTTACATTATAGCTTCAGAACGGATTACTCCAAGTCTGACACGTGTGCACAAGATTACGGCACATGTCCCGGTGTGCGAGTAGGCGTTTGATAAGGGATGTACTGCGAAGCGGGATGCACCTCGCATGACAAACCACCAGAAGTGTACGCAGATTACATGTTGCATTACTAAGACACTGATGCGGCAAGTTCATGCATTCAAACTTGTGTGTGAAGCGGATGCGGCTTTGCCGCTGCATGTCAGCAAGTCTTATAATAGCAGACGTATGGCGATAGTGTAATTGAAAGGCACATCTCTTCAACATTCATGATTTCATACTGTTCCGGTGATGAGCTTGCAATAATCCTAACAAACGAAGGGTCAATGAGGTAGGTCAATTACGATTTTGGCACATCATTGTTGTTGACATTAATCCTCCTACATTTGCATATAACTCTATCTCAATATTCGCTCATGTTTACATTGCAGCACATATTCACGATGAGCGATGTCCGCAACAACATCCTTACATTACCAGCTATTCAGGGTGGTGTCAACATGCGCCTTACCGCACTCATCAACGGATAGTCAGTCAAGTCATCACATACAATCAACAAAGGATAGTTCGATTTATCTTCATATACAAATGAACACGTGCATGCTCTGCTGCTTCGGACACAAGTAACACACAGGTGAGTAGTCAGGTCACGTATGTGCACAAAGTCGATGTTACACTCATGCAAGCAGTAAAAGGGTGTCACACACAAACTGGCGGGGTGTGTGCTGAGTGTTTATTTGCCATTGGTATTCAATGTCGTCAGTCTCGCGTACATCTGCGTGAATATGTCATATGTCACTGGCTTTGCTTTGGGTGTTTCATCACGCACACATCCTGCTACATGCTATTTCAAAATGTCATCGAGACAGTCTAGAATGCGCTGTGTATTCAATTGCCAAAAGTACATAGGTTTCAGATTGTACCAACTTGCATACTTTCGTCGGTTCACCTGTCAATATATTGAGCCAAGTGGACATGTAGCACCTCCCAGGGTGTTGTGGATTAGAAATCAGAACTCACTATGAAAAATCCTAATCCAAGTATGGAAACAAAGTATAGTCAATCATACAATATCGTATTTAACGATCATCAGAATCCATTGTTGTCACATTTGACAACATTTGGTAGCATAAAGCGACAATCTGCTTATGCGCTTGTTTGCTGACGCGTACACTCTAAAAATTATGAGTACACTTGAGGAGAAGCGTGGTCGCGAAACTGCATGATATCTATTTTCTCAAAAAATTGTAGAATGCCTTGATCTATTTGCAACAAGTGATTGTACACCGTGAATGAGATGTTTTGCCCCACCTCTGCCCCACAGTGCAGGGCTTAAATTCTTGACAAAAGAAATGATTAGCAACGTATCAATCAGCACAGTTAATACACCGGAGTCAGACCACGTTGCGACACAAACCGCACCAGGTTTGGTCTTTATGGATGTGTAAAGATCAGTGAATGAGTCTGACGGAAATGAGAACGTGCGCCCATTTAGAGTGGGCGCCATGGATTGCAGCATTATGGCTGTTATTGAACCCTGCACAATTATTCCCGGCATCACCCTTTCAAGTGATGGTCCCAAGCATGCTACTCGATCAATGGGTTCCCTCTGAGGGGGTTGGGGACATGTGTCTGCAAATCTCATCTCATAGAAATCGCCCTGCACTCTGGTGTGCTTTGCGCATCGCAGCAACGTCGAGACGAGATAAACCCCAATCATTCAGTTTAAAGTTTACGGCAAACTGAAATTGTCTGCTGCGCAAACATTAAAGGAACAGAGCAATCTCAACTATCTCTAAAGCATGTCTGTACTTTCAAAAATCAGGTCCTCATGGTCTGGAATCGCTGGCATCAGTACTACCACAATATACTGGTCATGCAGACTCGCAATACTGTAGCCAACATCGTACACATAAGCAACATTCCGACGAAGTCGTTGACTGCCTCTTCACTTCTCCTCATCGCATGACAAAAAACACCCTCGCCCCTGAGAATGAAAACTTGAGCAACAACCACTCACTCTGGAAGTTACGGAAGCGCTGGATGCGTAACTTCTGATTGGCTAGCTCCTCTTCCGATGCAGTTTCGGCAGCGCGTGCAGCATTTCGCTGCCTCCAACTACCCCGGGCTGGATCCCCTGACTTGCTGATCAGGCTATCTTGTGTGTCATCCTCTCCATCATCAATGTGAAGCGGATCAGCAGCAACTTTTTCAGCATGCTTCTGCATCTCGCTGTAGTGCTTGTGGGCGCTCTCAAACAGATGCAGCGCGTCAAACTGCTTGCCTTGATTCAATACCTAGACATCAAGAAGGATCTCATGTTCATGTTGAGATTCAGGATTGCGAGATAACCAACAAACACGGTATTGGATACACCTTAACATCACAAGGAAAAAAAAGCAAATCGATGTTTTCTTAAGACAGTTTAATGAAGAGTGACGGAACATAAATGCACAAGTTAAGGCTTGCTGTTTCTGAATAAAAAGTTAAGTATACTGCATAGTTGCAAGAATTCATGAAACATCCACAGGAAATCCGCGAATGCATACAACCCCATCCTAATCGGAGTACTATACTCACCTGCAACAGGTAAGCCACCCCGAGAGTCAAGCCGTCATCAGTGAATGATGCAGCGAGAGAAGTAGTGCGCTTCATCAACTTGTCCTTCGACTGCATTAACGCTTCCACGTGGCTGAGCAAAAGAGCCGGCAGGATCATGTGAAATTCTTGCAAGTGAGCATTGTCAGCAGTGCACAACTCCTGTGTCACGCGCGCAAATCAAACACCCCAAATCACGTCCGACCTGAATCAAACAATCTTGCTGTGAGATACTCTTCATTCGTCAGAAAACAGTGAGTCTATTGCAGCGTGCGACTGAGCAAGTTGGTTTGAAAACCTAAATTGATTTAATTAGAGATCCCCAAGGCACACCCATGAAAGGCGCGATTATATCACTTGAAATGAAGGATTGCCGTCTTTGTACATACGTACTCATTTGTTCGATGTCCCATCAATAAGAAGTACCCGTATGATGGAAGGAAAGCAGGTGAAATTACAAAAATATCCAGATGTGCAAATACACAATCAACTGTCAAAATGCCATGCATGTGCATGTGCAATACGTATTGCTGCATAAGATTTCACTAACAGTGCAAAAGTGCTCATGCATTACTGAAGACGTCCGCCAAAACTTGGAAGTAGTCCACGCCCTCAGCAGAGTTTTCGCGCAAGCCGCCCAATACAACATCCAAGTTCTTGGCTGCCTCGATTGTGCCCTGTGTGTCGGGGAGACATGTTACTATTCCAAAAATGGAACAAAAAATCACAACAGTACACCTGAATGGGATCCATGTGAAAGAACAATATCAACAAGCAGAGACGGCAATCCCATAGACATTATATGACATTGGGACATTAATCATTATAACGTTCTCAGACAGCATTTGATGGGTGAATCGACACGCAAAAAGGTGCAAACAACAGCGTGGTAACATACATAGTTGTGCTGGAGCACAAACACCCTGTAAGCAACACTGAAGCACACCTGTGAGAGCCCCTCTTTTCTGGCAGCTTCCTCAAGCGAAGTCTCGCCAACCTGGCTTAGATTGGGCACGAACTTGGTTGCGTTTTGACAGTAGTGCATGCCTCCCAGGCGCAGCATGCGCACAAAGCCCAGAGCGTTGCCGAGCTCTGCTATGAGACGCCTAAACTGATCCAGAAACGTCGATCCGTCCTCGCCCACACCCAGCACACGAATACTCTTGTTGAACTTCTCAGCGCGCTCCAACGGGAACTCGTTGTTGATACTGTTGCGGTGTTCATGGAACCATCGTGCCTACAATGGTTGAGCGCCAGAGCACATGCCGCAAACAAACATCAAAACATGATAACCACTAATCCGGCACAATGACAGAAGAGAATGGCACATGACACACGAGAAAGATAATTACCAATACATCGTTATCGTACTCCTTGGGAGAAGCCACTATACATCATGCTCTTCAAACACGAGGTAGCTGTACATTGAACTCAAGAGCAAACTAGAATGTGGCCGCACCTCCTGAAGCAGGCGCGATCGGATATGATCGTCATACAGAAATTGGGAGAACACCTGCAAGCCCAAGGCAATCCCACAATACACCCTTCATGTGGGATTGTCCTGCCTGGATATGGGCGTGGTTATTATTTGACAAAATGTTAATTGCACCTTGAAATCCTCAGCCCATCATCGATCAAAGGACTGTTAAATGACAACGTCTTTGACATAGAGTTTTGTGTGTGTGTGTGTGTGTGTGTGTGTGTGTGTGTGTTTCATCATGCACAATTTGAAAGTCGCATCATGAAAGCTGCCATCTTCTGCCTGCATCAAGGGGTTGAACCAAGAAAATATCTTGCATGTTTCTCCTAGCTCAATGGCTGAGTTAATGGAGAAGTAAACTTGAACCCATAGGATCTTGGATTTGATTCATGGTGTGGGAGGTTTTTCCCTCGACCAATAATCTGTCATTTGCCACCCTAGCCGGCAGGTCTCACCTGATCAGCGAGGAAACACACCAACCACCCATGCACTCCATGTCATACCTGGTGATTAAAAACACAATACATTTGGGGAATATTGAGGGAGAGTACATTGATCTTTTTCGCAAGGAACTGGTAGGCGAAGTTGACAGCAGTGTTCATAATGCCCATGCCGTGCGTGCGTATCGAGTTGGCCACATGGCGAATCCCAATGGTATTCAGATGCCTTCCAGAAGCCAGGTGCGGACGTTCCACGAATACCTGCACAAACTCCGATAAAACACACAAACATTTGTTCTTTTCTGTCTTATGGTGCTCAGGTTGCGGTCTCGGGTTTGTTTATGCATGCGCAAGTATCGAGGTTGCATTGATTCCCGACGCAAGAAGTGTGAGAGCATGTCATACCACGGCCAACTGCCAGCCGGACACGCACACGGCTGAGCGATTCACATTGATGAAAAAAATTGCGAATGAATACAATTCAAACACTACATCCTTGGAGTCTGGCAGCTTCTAATACCTCTTCATTTCACCTAGCTGAATATACATATCCTATCTGTGTGAAGCCCAGAAGCAGCACAATTTGGAATACTATGTGGATGCGGAGGCTTTTCCCAACAAAATAGGCAACAGCGGATTTGGTAGAAAATCAGGACGGCATACTTTGATGATTGGAATCATACCTGGGAATGCAAGTTGTATTGGTATCGAGACACAAACAGATGGATGTTGCGCATAATCTCCAGAACGTCCAATCCTTGCTCAAGAGTCTGACCTGGCAAAGTGATCTCTGCCAGCTGCACACCATACTTCTCCTGCCAGTACCCAATACCAAGTCCACATTGCCAGGAAAACACACTAGATGGTCATGGTCAAATCGGTGTGCAGTCATTCACCAAATGACCGCACAGTGAATCAGAGGTAGGGTGAACAACAGAAAGACAAGTAACTGCGCGAAACCATCGTAAAGAGGTTTCCGTAATATCACATGTAACAGTTTGATTGAATTCCAAAAACATTGCGTCAGTCGCGAACGAATCCTCAACCCACACAAGCATCAGATGCCAGTGGTTGAGTACATCTCACACCGAATGCGTGAGCATGCGAAATTCCAGAGACCTAGCTCAAGGTCATTCAACTCAATTGTCCATCGACGCGAAAAATAATCGAAGTCAAACAAATGACCGGTGTTTTCGTACCTGCGCTAATTTTCGCATTTCGCCATAGGTTTTCCAATTGTGTAGAGCTAGGGCGGTGTGGTTGTGGAAAGTGGCATTGAGATAGTCCTCGACTCGCACCTTGATGTTCACAGTCTTTGTTGCTAG
>NHOP01000980.1:0-12186 GCA_018697155.1 Pyramimonas parkeae | reverse complement strand
GCAACCAGCCTTCAAATCAAGATGAGTTGCCATACAATCAGCCGTTAATCCATTACCGGCCAGCTTTGAAATAGAACAGCTTGTCGCTGGTCATGGTTTGTATGCCGCGGGCTAGCAACTCTCGGAAACTTAGGCACCCTTTCGAAAATTGTACCGTTCCTCAGAATAAGTACGTTGAATGAATGTCAATCCCTCACGGACCTCAATACAACAAACTACACCACAATGAAGAAGATATCAAGAAGTTTCAGAGATACATAGAAATGTATCTCAGAAACTTCTGGTACAAGCAGTTCAATGAATTGCTTGTACCTCACTGAATTGCACTCAAATTTGGTCGCACCTGGGCTGAATTGCTGGACACCTGTGCCAGAGCAGCAGCGATTGACGCCCCTAATGGAGAAGTCTTTTCGAGCGCGGATATCTGAGGGTTGTCTGCACTACTCAACCCAGCCCCTCTGGAACCAGGCATGTTTCGCTGCATGCCGCATCACACAAACACCCACTCAACGATCCGTATCTTAACCGGCAACCACATTTCCCACAACAAAATGCAGAGTCGCATGAGTTGTCACCGCTTATTTGTGCACCGAAGCACTTCTTCCAAGTGACGACCCAGTCACGAACAGTTCCGTTGATGATTGGGTCAATCTTGTACATGGAAGTCTCGGAATAAACTACATGTGGCAGAACTGGTTCAAGTCTCTGAAGAAAAACAGATATTTTTTAATCTTGCTATGGCACCAAGCCCCCCCTAGAGCATGCTATGAAGATGACCATGACGCACTAACGTTGGAAATGGGCATTGGTATATATTTGTCACAACTTCTCACGCACTCCCATATTGTTCTGAATGACGTGACCGTGGCAAGCACGTGATATCCAATTGGCAAACAATCATCCCAACCAAAATATCAGCTTCGATCATATCCATATGCCTGGAAAACGAATCAATGAGGATATCAACACAACAGCCACACCTGAATGCCCGTGAGAATCGACCGGATACGTTGTATGGTGACCATGAAGTCTTCAAGCAATGCCTGCGTCCAATCTCCCCCCAAGTGTGCAAGCGCAAATCAGTGCTGCATCCGGATCTTGAACGTTCCCACACGATGCACAAATCCCTTTCTAATTTTAGCCATGCGAACATCTCTTGCTTGTGGATAGCCTTGCGCTCAACACATCACCTACGCAGAGGGCAGATCAACGACTTGCAGTACGTTTCAGCTCGAGAGCCAGTGATTATCTTAAAGAAGTTCTCAAGCCAGCCTACCATAAGCATTCATTTTTGGTGGTTGCAACATGAAAGCAGCAGTTGTGGCCAGCAGAATTCTCGAACCCTTATGGTGTCTGATGAATAGCCAAGTGCATGAATTCAAGCAGCTGACTCTAACCTCCCACATGCAGGTATTGGTTTGAAAACGGGGGAGAGAGAAAAAACAGAACCATCTGCAAATAGAGGCAATGTTATCATGAGGACAAGGATCACAATGACAAATCAGTCCATGGAAAGGTGAGCATGTAAATTGTGCATGAAAAAATAATCTTCATCTCACACGAATGTCCATACATGCAGTAAATAAGTACAAACACTGGGACAAAATGTGCAAGTGAAGCCAACTGAGTTAGAAACTGAATGCAACCACTTTGTGAGGTCAATGTTCGATGGTATGGACGTGCCATTTGCCGCATCATCATGTACATGAAAAAAGAAATGTTTCACAAGGACATGAGAGTTGCCTAAACAAAATTTCATTGGGCACTCACAGGGGAGGTTGAGCTCAGCGGCTTATGCATGGGATGCTTGCTAATGACCATTCCCGATACTTCACTGTATATAAGATGGTGGATCCTATGACAAAAAGCCAACACAAGCACCAATGAATTGAAAAGGCAATCCAAGCCTCAAGTACAAGACCAGCAAACCCTGAAATGCGTTCACAACGCAACATGGCTTGATCCATTGCAGAGGAGTTGTACGAACACTCGTGCTTTTCATACAAAATTGAAGGGGGCGTACAAAGGCTGGAAGGGTGGTGCTGAGCTCGTTGCACCGTCGGCTTGGGAGTTTGCCTGCGCATGGATTGGATTTATCCCTCATTTCAGATAAAACAGAAGTCGTCATATTCAATATGATCGCACAGCACCTACAAAAAACATGCGTCTGCTTCTGCCGTATGCTGACTCCATTGGATGTGCTCCCAAACATGAAACTAAACAGACAAGGGGGTTGGGATGCACGGTCAAGAAAGTGCTTGTGAAAGTGCGTTGCGAGTTGAACAACAAGCTCAGAGCTGATGTTGTGAATCAACGTCACGCACACCAGGACCTATGGTGCACGTGGCCACAAGCCGCAAGTTCTGATGGGCATGCAATCAATTTCACAATTATTACAAAAGGTCTGCTTACACACCTCTGGTCGAAGCTGCTAGTCATTTACACTACAAAACCAGCATACACGCCTCACAACAGACTTGGTCCAGGGCAAAGAAATGAAAAAGCAATGGCATCTATGAAAACTTCACACTTTTGCTTCACATTTGTAACAGCCTGCAGAGGTAATAATTTTTTCGGAAGATTGAGCTGGCCAGGCATTCCTTGCCATGGGAATGAAGTGCCTAGGCTGTGTGCTAACATCAATAACCACCTCGGAGAAACCATGGCAATAAAATAGATCAATAGATCCACTTGGTTGTCTTGTTGTTGATACGGCCGCTAGCACCAGGGAAATAAACTATGCTGATCAATGCCACAGGCAATCTCCGAACATCACAAAAAAAAAGTAAACAATTGCAGATATACTGGGTGTATATGCTAGATTCAAGCGTCCCGTACCACATGATAACAAGAACGTATTGCAGAACCAAGTATTGGGGAATGAAGCTCATTCATCACGCGATACAGTCCATCTGCTTGCCATGAAACTCCCAAACATGCTTGACAAGCTGCTCACCGTAACAAAAGACAAGCGTCTGCGGCTGGGCGCATCGTCTGCTTCGTGTTCCGGTTTCTGTAGTCCTTGTGCTACTTGAGAGGCTGCTGCTTTGCGCACCCAATTCTCTGAATCCGCCAGGTTTCGCCCCAAACAGTCAACATAAGCAAGACCTTGTTGATAATGATTGTGGATACGCCTGCCCAGCATCCATCCTGTGCTTGGACAATATGCTTCGGGAGCTGATATGTGGAGTGAGCAAGTTCAAAATTATGCAACGACGTCAAGGCTGCAGACATCAATTGAACACGTTGAGAAGTTGCAAATACTCTGACTGCATAATTCAAAAACTGCTCCTTTGTCCCTCATCCATAGCTGATCTACTAGGGCAATAGATAACCCCCAGGTTGCGGCTCCAACCCAGGCGTGGCAGGGAATTGCCTCGGTTCGTAGTGCAGCACACACCGCGCTGGCTGGTCTGTCAACATCAATAATTGGATGAGCCATACCAATTGCCCAACAAACCGCTGGAGGTCTGACATGTTCAAAGTGTGCTATCACCGCAAAATTTCAATGCGGGCTACATACTACAGTCTGGGATCTCCAGTTCTGGCTTCTGGCGTCGTATGCCACTCAGCAGCCAGACAAAATTGCGTGGGTTGCAGAATGAGATGACTCTGAATCATGATATAACTGCAAGAAAACACATTCTGGTAGGTAGACTTTGAGTTATTCCCAGTATGCCATGGGTGAACTTGCTCACAGCAGCTCTTGGGCATGCACGACATGGTTCCCGTAGGATGCATGTTACAGGATTGTTTGCATGCGTGATAGGTTTATTGGATGATGATGTTGTTACCTATTGTCAGCAACAACACTGTCAAACAAAGAACACAGTTGAGCTATCAATATGTTTGACAGTATTGCAATGTCAAGGAATTCAAATTCGCGCTTTGTTGAGGTTGAGGCTTGCTTCCCTTCTCGTTGCTAGAGTACCTGTCCTATCACACATAGTGGGATGTTTGATAGCCATATAAGCGTAGCTTTGCTAGGTATGTGCATTTGCATGTGACGGAGGGAACTACCGTTGGACCTCAGATGATACAGCGCCGCCACCGCGGCATCCACCTCCACACTCTTGTGCAGATCTTCAGCTCTGGCCTGCCCTTCCGGAACAAGTAGGATGCACATGAGATCCTCGCCTAATCCCAACACCAGCTGCGCAGCACTCTTCCCCTCCAAAAGTAAGCCAACTGACTAGGTATCGCTGTTGTGAAAGCCGTTATTGCGGGGGGTTCTGTAGTTGGATTCTCATCTCCGAACAAATGCATCAACAATGCAGGAGTTATGCCGCGCCGTGTGCCTTTCTGGATAGAATTGGCCTACAGGAAACGTATGCTAGAAGATCCACGTGTTAAAGGCTGTATCGTAATTCCCAGTATGCTGTAAGTGGGCTCAGGCCTGCGCTCGCAGTTTCTTGGAAGGGGAATGGACATAATCATACGTCCCCAAAACATTTTCATCAGCTAATCTTTCGTAACGTATCGGCAACTGAAGGGTTCACACAGGTGCCCGAGCGTGACTCACTGCAGACGCCACACTGTCGATTTCATATGGATGCACAAAGATCAGCAGCGGACTCTGAAGGTGATCGCTAGACTCATCTCCTTGGAGTGCGTGAAACATGTTGTATCCACAAGTTATTATTAATTCGTATTGTATTGCAATGAGCGTACATAGCCGGGACTCATATGCCCAATGCGAAACCCACAGCGTGAACAAATGTCAGTTTGATGTATGTAAAGCATGATGATACCCCTACTGTATGGGTGCGTAGTCACGCCAAGTTATGCGCTAAATTGGGAAAATGCACACAATATCCTTGAAAATGACTGTGATGGGAAATGACCCTGGGCGGGAAGCCACATCAGCTATTCACACAGCGGGTTTCCAGAACTTGGCAATATCACTCCAAGGAACAGAGCACCAAGGCTACTGCATATCTACAGATGCAACATTAAGATTCTGTAACATGTGCCCTAAAGGATCGAAATCAAAGGTCCTACAGGGGCACTGTCATGCACAGCCGAGGAACCTCCTTGTTCACATGTTCATATGGCAAAGCAATTGTAGCGGTTCCAATTGAAACACTACACAACATTACATTTATAGCATGGAATCCAAGGAGGCGAATCTCATCCTCTCTGTCGGGATAAATTGAAGGTCCTTGCACATCTGCACAAACCACAGAGTGCATCATCTACACTCCATCCCACTTGGACCCCGGTACGTGGCATCACAGGTCACGCAACATGAATTGTTCATTGAAGTGTCGGAACCCATCAGCTCGCAGTATCTTGACATGGCAAATATAACATCATCCATGAGAAAATCTATCAACTATGCAATAATCGAGTTGAGCTACACGCTACAATCCATAACTTCTCAATGTAAAGTATGGACTGCTGGATGAAACAGGATCCGAATGATACTGTGCCGCACCAGGACCCGCCGCTGCTGTATACTGCACTCGGAGTTTGGCTTTATCCCTCCTGGTCTTGTGGTTTGTGGTGTGGGAACAAACACATCCTGCAAACTCGATTCCCAACACAGCAATAACCGAAATTTAGGCTATTGGGTTTAGGGGTAGGGCTAGACACACATTCATGTTTACGTAAAGCGACTGAAACTAAGGATCCCATATTTTTTTTGCGAAATCTACATTCTATGACAGTCCATATTTCCCATTCTATTAATCAAGAACACATGGAAAGCTACGCTGGAGGCAACAAGTGCAGTTTCCATGTCGAGTAATGCCAGTACGCGGTACCAACCCCCATAATGCACATGTACGCAACCAACACCTGCACATATTGGAATGCCTTATGTAGTCTACCCATTGCGGTTGCGATGAATGAGACATATCTAAGCTGGACAAGCACAAATAGACAACTCGGAACCCTCAAAAAAGAAAAAAATCATCCATACCTCAGCCAGACACCGCCGACAGCCGCTCCCAAACCGCACTCAAGCCGCACTTGCTATTGTTTCTTACACACAAGTGGCAAGAGCAACTAGTAGATGGATTTTTGCATCAACAGCAATACCTCAAGGTACATTCATGCCGAGAACTGAATCACGTGCACGGATGAGAGCTTGAGCGCACGTGAACACGTCTGTCCAACGTCGCGCGCACATAGTTTCAGATCCTGAGGCTTAACATGACATACACATGTTGACAACACATGCGGTGGTGATATGCCGCAGCTGAACTCTGCACAAGAGCGTATACCCAGACGACCCGAATGCGCCAGATACCAACATCCTAAGTGAAGCTCACGACAAAAAGCCTGAGGGCAAATGAGTGAAGCAACTACAAGCGTCGGATTTCCAAGATTACAGACAAGACCTACATGCAGACAGGCTGACAAACAGAACTGCTAAGGCTTGTGATTACTGGGTCAAAGAGGCGACATACTAGCCAGTGTGAGTGATGACAAATCACCAGCCCAGATTCCTACTCCAGAGAATCAAAACAGGGCTCCAAAAGTTGATGAAGTGATGAAAAAATTCACTGGTGCAAAAATGAACGATTGACAAATGAAATTGAGCTCGCTGCAAACGCTCTACGAACTGAGCTTTCCGGCATGGGCCAGTTTGCGGACATGCGCATATACAGACACAAAGGCAGACAACGTGCCGGCACATCGACACGCTGACGACAAGTTATAGCGCAACAAACTGCAGCGAGAGCAAGCCCGTATTAAACGTTGGTACCTGAAGCAGCATCAATTTGGGATAGTCTTCGGTGCGATCCATGAGGTTGTGCAAGCAGCAGAAGGCCCACACCAGCCGCTGCTCCGTTGCGTTCATGTGCGTGCGCAGCAGCAGCCCCCTGCATGAATATCGTACAACACAGTTTGCAGCCAGGACTCCAATTCTGGCGGTATCGCGCGAATTGCCAAATCAGCACCTTGATTTCATTTCAGAATTCATGCCGGTCCACACGCATGTCTGCACCTAGCAGTGCGAAGACAAAAATGAACATCACCGATGCGTTGTATAAACGGAAATCCCATCTTGAACTAGCCTATGCTCTTGCGGCAGATTCGGCGATTCCTACCGCCATGGTTGCAAGTAACCTGCCCGTTGTGCTGAGAACATCATTGTACAACACGAAGATTGTACGTTTCTGCTAAAGAGCTGCACTCTCCAGCTCTCTGGCGCCTGGAGAATGCAGGAGCCAAAGAGCTGGAGGTTGTTGCTGATACTAGTGATAAATGAAGTGATCACTTTCTAATAGCCATGAAAGATTAAATTCAGGTGTGCCCTAACATGATATTTTCACTCGCCAAGGCTCTCAGCAAGTGCAGTGGGCGAAGTTTATTCCCCGCCCAGCTGAACACGATGCCTCAGTCAATAATTGATAGCAATTCCAGAGGCAGAGTGCGAGCACGGGCCACAATGTCAGTGAAGAATGTCAGAGATCTCTTTGCATTCATTTTTACATGCATGTCCCGATTGTCATGTGGGTAGGCACACAGTGCACCCCAACATATGCAATTCTGAATGCTACAAATGTACTTGGGATAAAAAACTAATGTGAACGCGTTGCAGGCGTGTCATTTGCATACACGAATATTGAACCGAGAAAAAACATTCCACTGATTCAACAAACATCGCCGAATATTTGTCACAATTGTATGCGTGGCTGTTTGCATTGGTATGACTGGGAAACACAGTAGGGCTTTTGCGGCATCTTCAGCATCGAACAGACGTGGTTCAGATTGCATTGACGTCACACAAGAAATCATACATATATCTTTTCAACACGACTCCGATAACATACACAGAGGTCATCAAAATCTTCTCCCACCCGTGGAATAAGCAGGCCCGCTTGGCGTCGGCAAAACAGCGCGTGGCTAGCAGTCGTTCCTCAGAAGGTGCAGTGACGCACTCCACGCTGTTGAGCACATCGCTCAGCGCCAGCTGTACGTCTGGAGTAAGGTGCACGTACGGCACGCCCTGCAAGCGACAGCCTCAATCAGCGCTACGTTGATTGACAATTGTGTGTTGCGCAAAACAGTGTGAAGAAGCGTGTGGATGGTGAACAACATACTGGACAGAATGGCTTGAAACCCAAGATCAAATGAGGTGCAAGTTACCATTCATTGCCTTTCTGTCAATCTCTTTCCGGTTGGCTTAGCTACTGCAATGATATTTTTTGGGTAGCTTTGCTTTTATTCTTTCTTTTTCGTTTTCATTTCGCTGTTGTTCTTGTTTATATCTGTTGTCGTTTTTGTTTTTAGTTTGGTTCAGTTGTTAGTTCTAGTTTAGTTCTTGTCATTATCATTATTATCGTTATGATCATGATTATCATGATTATTATTTTCATGATTATTTCAAGTTTTTTTTTGGGGGTGGGGGGTTTGGGGGAATTTTTTTGTCCCCTCCCCCCTCATTTTTGCTGTATCCTGTTCTGTGTTGTATGACTGCCATTTGGAAAATGAACGATTGACGGCATCATTGTAGGCATGACGAAACAAGTTCGTTGTTTGTGCACCATGCCTACCAGAGGGAAGGCGGCCATGCAGTGCGCAGTCTTCCAGTCGGCTGAGATCACAGCACCCGTGGTGGATGGTATGTTCTTAGGGACTAGCAATTGGTTGGGTGGCCATCATGGTAACTTGCATCCCTACTTGAGCGGTGTATATCAGATAATACTCCAATACACTTCATCCATGCAACCGCGAGAAGTCTCGATGGCTCCATGCATGTTTAGCCACATGTTCAGCCAAACAGCTGGTAGGTGATGAGTCTGCAAGAAGAAAAACAATCGGCTTGCAAGTGATTCCAACAACCTGCAGCAGATCACGTACATGCCTTCTGTTCACAGCAACTGGGTCATCATTTGTTTCACGCCCCATCCAAGTTTGTTGCTATGGTGTAACAACAGCTTTGGTGTTTCTCCACGTAAACATCCTTGCAAGGGAGCACGGTGCATTCCCCCCAAACCTCATCTTGATACCGCCCAACTGTCTTTGCCAATCAAGCCTGAGCACCTCCAAACGCCTGCGCCAACGCTGCTCGGAACAGGTCGTCCAGCGCATTGCTGAGGCCTTGCTCCGCCTCCTCCCGCAGTCTGCGCGTCCAAGTGACGTCTGCCAAGCCGCCCGCGACAGTCAACAGTCAGCAAGAATGCATGCAGCGTAAAGCGTCGAAACATCAAACCATCCCGGGTGTGGAGGAGGAGCTTGGACTGTTGCGAGTGATCAGTCATTGGTCCAGCTGACAGTCACCACGATACCTGCCTGGTTCCATTTTGCATGTACAAGTTGAACCTCGGACAACAGTGCCTGGATGGAGGTCAACATTTCTGGTTCGATTATACAGGGAATGGCAGACCGCTGCATACCGGGTCGATAGGGATTGACACCACGCTTTCTGTTTGGACTCTCGCGTGTGCGTACATTTGCACTGGTGCTCTTCTGGCCACGGTTTGAAATTTGACGCTGGTATCAGCATTGAAGCTTTCCTCTCATCTGGTAGGTGGCAAGTTCCATCCCAGAGCATGCACAGAACAGTCAAAGCAAAACTAAATTGCAAGAATCTTCGGACTATGCAAACCCGGAACACAGGTTCGAGGGTGGAACTTTGCTAGCTTGGAGACGGTGTTGTGAGCAAGAACCTGCACATTCGCAACTGAATTTGAAATCGTGTTCAGCAAATGCATTTCTGGAGTGTCTTTGCAAGAGCAGAGAATCTCGAAGCTGCGGAGTCCTTCCAACAAACCCATCCTGTTTTCGTTTTTTGAGAGATTTGTTTGAGAACCCAGCCTCCCTTGTCTGCTGAAATATGCTGGGCAAGTACAACTCCCCCTCTGAAACCCCTCAACTCTGCAATCGTGAATCAACTCTGCAATACTAAACAATTAATGGTGACAACCAAACCGCCAATATTCTGGCGTCCTGAATTACCCTGCCACTTTAAGACGACCGTGTACTTGACACAAAAGATGTGATGGAAGGGATAGGCGATTTGTAAACCGAATCGCCTATCCCTGTGCTGCACTTCCACCCACGAGCTGGCAAATACAACAACATTTCTGTCTTAGAATTCGAGAAACGACCAGAGGTGTCAGCACCCGCCACGAGAATCAGAATTGCCCAACGGATGTAGGGCAGCTCTTGGCTTCCTGTCTGTGGTGGCTGGTGATTGCGCGTCGAAGCACCCCCGCGCACATTCCAGATGACGCACACATCCCGCCGCAACATGTGCGTAGCCCGAACAAACGCTGAAAACCTAACCTACAACCCAAACCAAAAACTCTCATCGGCAATGAGCATCACTGCTTATTGCCGATGAAAACAAACAACCAGTTGTTTGATCATCTATGTGGGCTGGTTAACATCACACGTGACACATCCGACAAGCCTGGGACCCACACAATTCAATTTTCTGTCTGAAGAATCGGCAGTGTAAACACGAGGACGAAGCTGACATACTTGAGCTGTGATAGCTTGGATGGGGAGGGCGCACCGCACAGGCTCATGTGCATTCGACCCCTACCACCTGGTTCCTAGACAACAGCGGAAGTGTTGAGACGATTACCTGGGTAGCCGTGCACAAAGAACACCATGCTGCAGATGTGCTCCAGCAGCTGTGTGGCCATGAAGTCGGACACCGCCGCGGGCATCATCATCACCAGCACGAGCGTTTCTGCAGGGCACGGCAAGAAATTGTTATGGGCCAGCCCTGGGCCTTTTTGATTGGTCACTTTGGCACGGACATTTTTGCTGAGGGAATGCGATTCGTCGGGAAAAGTTGCAGAAGACGATATCGCATTCCATTCTCCAACTCAGGCCAAGCAGTCCTGCTGTGGGATTCGATGCAGGACAGTAATCAACATAACTCAAGATGCACCATACATCATGTTAATTGCGTATGCACCACCGATCATGGTGCTTGTGCAGGCTATCGGCAAAATCACCCCGCTAATTGAAGGTAACCCTCCAAGCCAGCATGGCCTTTGATCGTCGGCGGAGGCAGCAGCTACCATGGCAGTTGTTTAAGCGGTTGGTGTGATGACTCACTAATCGAGGAACATCTGTACAGTTGAGCAACCAGTTTCCATGGTGGTTGTGTAGGCGATTGGGATGATCACTCGTTAGTCGAAGATGACCCGCCTGCCGGCACGGCCTTTGATGTAATATCGGCCGAGGCAGCACCTGCCCATGGCGGGGCTAGCACTCGGGTTTCACCGAGGTACGTGCTGTTGCCCCACCAGCTAGGCCACCCAACATGGTTGGGAACGCATACTTGTGCAAGAACATTGCTCTTTCTGATGAGCTATCGGCAAAAGGCCTGCACATTCAGCGGCTAAGTAATTTTCGAGCCTGACTAGTTGCTGATGAAGCAACCCTTCGGTCCAGGAAATGCTTTCTACTCCGGGAGGCACCAATATGCTGTACCAAGGGACAAGTACTTGAAACTGCGTCTGTAGTAAAGGCAATGCGGACAAGGGTTGAGACACACAAGGTGTTGTGCACCAAAGAAGCTTGATTTACAGAATACTTTGACTAGCAAATTGCGTAGTGAAGCAGAAGTGAACCAACTTGCGGGTGGCCACAAGAGGTCCAAGTGATGATATGCAATTCATTTCCCTTTACTGGACGCTTCACTATGAACTGTGACCACAGCATCTAATTCATATTTGACATCGCCGCGTGCGCAGTACCTTCCTAGATCTTGGAAGTCTATCACAGCGGAGCGGATGAAATTAGGGGTGCATACCCATGTTGGCTTTTGTAAATTCAAGAGACTTTCGACATCACCGCAGCTAAGCTAAGTACTGAAAGTTCACGCCATCGATCCTGTGGATCTGGCGGCTTGCACGTACACGTTACTGTGGATGGAATACGAATGGGCCCAATGTTGTTGACTCCTTTCCATGGATAGATTTGAGGATATGTTCGTAGCGAATAGGAAGACTCTTCCATTCCAACTTGCGCCATGTTGACCAGCCTAAGCAGCCCAAAACACGCACGATACTATTTGAGGCAACAGGATTTTTTGAGTCTGTTCCCGAACTATCTAATCCATAATATTGCGTACCCTGCGCTGGTGAGCAAACAATTTTGATGTTTTCAGCCGCTCCTCCATCAACAGAGCCAAGGGTGACCTGAGACACCTGCATGCAACAGACGAACCCCTTTTGTTTTGTGCATTTCGGGGCGTCCCCTGAATTCAGG
>NHOP01000979.1:0-12193 GCA_018697155.1 Pyramimonas parkeae | reverse complement strand
CCATATATTTATGCGTCAGATTCAGACTGTTTCAACGAACATGGCGCAACAAGTGTGCTCGGATTCTAAGCTACAAGATGAACTGTGTGTGCTTCACTTTGCACGGTGGTGTTAAGGGTTACCATGCGTAGTAGTGGTAACCCTTAACCAGTAAGGTTAAGGGCGATTTTGTCTAACTAGTAGACTTGAGTACAGCGCATATCTCAGTCGAGGTGAATTCCTACCCTTTGGATAGGGCTCATGTCAGCACAAACTTAGTCAACGTATGGGATGATGTGTATGTAGCAGCCAGATATCATGGCATGTTTTCGGCTGTTGGCATGATAACCGACTGTTTTAGAGGACGTCAGGTCTGACTTGATCTCCAGAGAGGGTGTTCGACAATTTGTCGCTCTATGCGGACAGCTCCATAGTGGTTTTCGTTTTGCTCCCCATAGAGAGGAGCAAAACGAATATCGTGGGAGTTAGACCATGGCGCTCTATCCATTCAGGCGTTCTCCAACATCAATTGAAGTGACTGTTGCGCATTAGATTCTTTGTATTTTCTTGATTGCCAGTCGAAAATACTCAGGACGACTTTATCGTCCTGCGTATGCAGCCTCTTTGGAACATTTACACACTTACGTTGAGGCTGATGTGATTTTTTCAACAACCAATTTTTTTCCTGACAATGCGCCAGCCACCACGGACAGCAGCGCTGTAGATGAATATTGCCTTGGCAGAAACCTCCCACACTGGTGTTCTGACTCTAAGCCCTGCGCAAGATTCCGGTGCTCATCCGGCTGAGCCGAACGGCGTGGGTTCATTCAATGCTGAGACCAAGTGCCCAGCCTCGATTCAGTCAACGCTCGCTACGTGTTGGTGGCAGAAGCGAAAACAAAGGCCCAAAACCTACTCTAGCGTTCTCCACGCGCAAAGAGAATTGCGAGCTCCGGTTGTGCGATGAATGTGTACCAGGTATACGACACATGGGGTGGAATCCAAGACAACGCACCTGCCATCCCTATTGTGCTTTATTCAAGCTTGGAAATTTTTGTGACTGTGGAACCTTTTGAAGGTTGACATCAGATGCCGCAGAAGCATGCTCACTGTTGTATCGTTGGTTTTGAGAAATGGGAGTGTTGAGTTCTCGTCCTTTGATGGAGTTCAGGTACCGTGCAGTTGGGAGGAGCTTGCGATAAACTCTGCGATCGAACGCCCTGAGTGCATCAAGCTGCTAGAGATACCAGAAGGAACGTACGAGGTGAGCCGCTTTGACTATGCTCCTGGGAAAAGTCAGAACAACGCCGGTCAACAGCGTCTATTGCAGGACTCAATTTCTCCTTTATGACCATAGATCGAGGTTGCCGCTCCTTGTGAGCACTGTTTTTGTGGTTCTTGTAGCTAGTGAGCAGTTCGTGCACAGGGCTAATAGTTGCGTAGAGTCGATTCTGGTAAGGCATACTCAGTTCGTCTTGACTGTTGGGATATAATCTTGAGCTTGGCTGTCCAGTGTTTCCAGCCTGGGACTATCGGCGGTTTCAATACTTGTCGTCCGTGTTCCCGTCTGGGACTATCGGCGGTGTACCCCGTCAAGCTCCAAAGCGCTAAACACAAGCGCGACCATTTGCTTTCTGGAGGTTGGCTTGGTTTCCAGCCGGCTCGGCATGTGGCAATTCATCTGCCATGACACACGCTACAAATACGAGATTGGATCGAACAATGTATGGCGATCGATTTCGGTGCAGTGGTTAGCCGCCCTGCCTCGTATTCATGAGATTACAGGTGCGAATTCTGTGTAGAGCTCGTTTTTACATTGACAGTCGGAAAGTTACGCTGGTATCAGATCTGCCCACGCGGGAACGCAATTTGGAGACCTGAGCAGTATCCAGCCGCTGCTCAAATAACAATGCCATTCAGCATGTGGTCCATTGTTTTTTTTCCCTGTTGAATTTGTCTTGACAATGCACGATAGTGTCCACCTTGCTGCTGAGGGACCGTGTGAAAGGGCCACCTGACCTGGGGAGGTTGGTCTTGTGCCCCGGCGGCAGACCTGTCTGCAGATCTACGAGCGCGCGGAGGGTGTGTACGCGGGAGAGGCGGGCGAGGTACATGTGCAGCAATCCAAGATGGGCTCCTTCACCCTCCCATTCATCCCGGCTGAGGCGCAGTTCACCACCCGGCCAACCTTCCTCCTGGTACCTCATGCAGCCGACAACGTTAACTTGCTGTGAAGTGATCGTCTTTGGGTCTCGTATTTCTGCTTGTTGAGGTTTGTGTGACCGTGCGGCGACCGAGGTCGATGTGCAGTTTGTGTGAGTTGCACGGTTGTGGGTTCGTTGAAACATGTTTGCGTCTTGGTCGTACATGGGTAACTATGAGCAACACGCATTTTTAACAGCTTTGAACAAGTTGAAATTTGGGCTGGGGATTGACTAGTTCCATCAGAGCCGGGTGAGCAAGTGCACACTTGAACATCTTCGCAGATGTTGTAGACCTTTTCGATTGAGTGCCAGGTGGGTGCAACCCCCCGAGGTCTGGTGGGAACTCCCTTTAAATCAACCACTGTCCTTGCGAGAGGTCCATATTCATTATTTGACATTTGTTTTTATCATAATTGATAACCAAGACTTGATAACCAAGACACAATCACATTGAGATCCGACCTGCGCCGCCAGGGCACCATCATGCTTTGCACTACTCAGATATACATGGCTCCATTGATGTTTATTTGGGGTTGCTTCTCTACGGAATGGCGTGTCCAATTCTTTATTGGTTGATCAAGAGCTCGAGTAGGCTTGAATCTGCGCATCGATGGCTTACTGCAATAGCCTACGACTGGTTCAACGAGCTCTCAGGAGAAGCTGCAAAAAATGCATGAGCTAGTGCTGAGGTCCGAGGACGCGGCGGGCGCGGTGAAAGGCAGCAAGGAAGCAGAGAAATGTATGCAAGAGGAGGCAAGGGCAGCTGTCAAGGCGACGCGCCGGCGCAACGTCACGGGATGCTTGCGCCGCGAGTCTTGGACGGATGCTGACGCGGTGAGGGCGGCTGGGGCAACTACCTGTGCCCGGAGTTGGGAGTGTTGCTTGCAGCATGCGCTTACCGCTGGATGGTTGTTACGCTCTCGGTATTTGTTTGGTAGCAGCCGTTTCTAGCGTCAATTTTCTAGCTGTGCTCCGTGCGAGAACAGCGTTTTCGGATATAGTTCTCCTACCTTCCCAATCAAGCTTGCCTCTCTTTGGGAACTATATCGCCGCCAATGTCACTCTGGGTGCATTTTCATGCCTCGACATGTTTGTATGAACTCAAGGATGGATTCGCGCACCATGCCTTGTATAGAATCATTGACTTTGGGACATTTCGCGGTGGACGCTAAACACAAGAACATTATATTCTTTTTGCAGCCAGTTCTGCAAAATCGGATGAAGGGATGATGCAAGGGGTCCTCATTCCGTATCCGTGCACATAGGGCATGTGCAAGCCGCAGAGACTATGAACGATGTGTTGTGGATATTGCATCATATTTGTCCCTCAGTGTTGCGGGCATAGAACCATTTGAGTAAAGGATGTCGGGATGAGTCCCTTTTGATTCCGCTGGTTTGTCTGCTCCAACGATTCACAATTGTGAACCGTGGGCCTTGCTGCTTGCCTTCAACAAAAAGTTTTCATGGTTGATGCATGTTCCTTGTACATTGGTCACTCGATTCTGCATTATGCGGCTGCAGTGAACGTCCGCTTGGATTCCATGCTCTGCACAGTGTGAGTACCACCTTGTTCACGGATTCTTAGGTTTACCACCAGCATTCACGGCCTTCGACTCAGGTAGCGCGGCTCCCTACTATATGGAAGCCATTTGTCGCATCCTGCAGGTTATGTTACCATTGTGGCCTTAAGTCCCAATCCTTTGTCCCAGGTGGACTCCAAGACCGTGGCCAATTCCAGGCCCACCCCCAGGACGGGAACATATGGCGATGACCTGGACGATGAGATGGACGATGACGAGGAAGAAGAGGAGTTGGTGACATTCGGAGTGCTTCAAGACGCCGACGAAAAGCCCAGTGTAACAAATACAGAAACCCAAGAAAAGCATCCAGAGGCCGCCAGGTGCTTGCCTGCTCAGCATTGGCACATTGCTGTTTCCAACCTGGGAACTTCATTCAAAGTAGCTAGAGGGCACGGACATCCAAGTCTCCTGGGAATGTATGTGGTTGAGGTGAAAATGAGTAGATTATTTTGAATTTTGGGGGGGGCTGCTTCGCGATGCATCGACAGAAAGCACGGGAGTGAGTGCGACGTGGACGTTTCAAGGGCCGACGAGGTGTTGTACAACGGGGAGCAGCCGGAGCAGGACGCAGAGGACGCGCAGTCCCCGGAGATGGATCAGCATGCCTACTCTGATCCAGTGTGCACCTTCACTTCCTTGTTTAGATGTTAAGAAAGCTACCAGCGTTTGTTTGCAAGAGACGCGTGCATAACCGTGCAAACCTGCAATATGGCCTGCTGCGTTGAGTATGTGTTCAACTGCGAGGTTCACGAATGGATCCCTTGAAGTTAAGACGAGGGTATTCAGTCGCCCAGGTGTGTTGTGTCTGGTTCCAAAATCGTCCATTGCAAGTTTTTTTGGCGACCGCATGGCTGCTTGTTAAGTGTTGCATCCTTCGCCAGTTTTTATGTGCGAAAATGGTCGTCTTCAGACACATGTGCCTCGTCCGTCGTGCACTAAGACACCAAATCATTGGGGGAGTTGTAGGAGCAAGATGATCTGGACTTTGACGAGGACCCAGAGCAGGAGCGCCACGTGTTCCGCGAACTTGGCCCATCAACTCTAGAGGATGGACCCGACGCCCCACAGAGCGACATCGAGCCCGATGAGGTGTACAGCAATAGAATGGGCATGCTTGTATTAAATCAAAGGTTTCCGTGTGAATCACAATGCCTATTCATGCTCCCTTGAATCGTGGTGGGGCATCCAGGTGCTTACTCTGATGGTAGCCATGCGTTTCGCAACACGATGAAGGAAGCATTGAGGTTGATGATTCACTTGCAATGGGGGCCTTGAAGCAGCTAGGCATTCTTTGGTAGATGTGACTTTCTGAAGTCACTACGCCTTGAATACTCATGTACCAGCGGCAAATGACAGTGTGGTCCGACGTGATTGGGGCAGGAATGGCAAGGCTCTCCGAGGGCTGGAGACCGTTCCAGTGATGATGAAGACGGATCGCAACGGCGTGGCGGCAGCAGCTCACAAAGCTTCCAGAGTGAGGGTGACGACGTGGATTTTGAAGAAGATCCAGAGGAAAACCGAAAACAATTTCACTCGGATGATCGGCTCGAGGAGGACTACAACTCGGAGGACAACTAGTAGTTGTGGCACCGCTCAGTAGACGGTGCCAATATGGTCCTGAGGACAATGCGCCCTCCCGATTTGTGTATTCGAGAAGGTCAACTAGTGTCAATATAGCTGTGCCACGTGGCACGTCTCCTCAATGAGTGTGTGCTCGACTCCGTATGTTATATCTGCAGCTACAAGCACTACAGCAAATGCCATGGGGGCTGTGCTCGCGGCTTGAATAGTACATCGCATAGTATGGTCGGTGAACGCCCCATGACTAGAAAAATGCGGTTCAAGCGTTTCTTGTTGCACCTGCCGCATACAAGACAAAGTAATTCAACCTGAATTCAGGGTTGTGGTGTTTCGCTCGAGCAACATAGGTGGTATGAAACCTTTGGTGCTTCATCTCTACACCCAAGACAACATCAGTTCCAGTGAGTGCAATCGCTTATTCCAGGATCTCTTTTCGAACAGGCGAGACATGCTTTGCAAATGAAACTGTATGGGAAACAGGAATTCTTCCCACCTGTAGGTCTGGCAGCATGATACTGCAATTAACGCTCCAAAGCAGCAGGATTTCTGAGCAGGTGCAGCCGCACACTTTAGAGCCAAACTAGTAAACAGTAAATAGAACATAGTGGATTGACTTAGCGAAGTGTTGCCGAAACACGCAAACTGTAATTGCACAAATTGGCTAGATTGCGGTCTTTATGATGATTTTGGATACTCAAGCCTTACCAGCATGTTTATAGTCAATGCTTGGAGTGCATTGGTTATCTCATCTTCATGCGCCGGGCACATCCACGGCTCGCGACGAAGACTTTTTTTTTCTCATGCGAGCTATGTCGTGACGGTGTCTCGTTGGGGTCTTCATGTGCATGTTGCGTCCAAGCTGATGAGAGTGGCAGCTACATCCGTATCCACTCGTGCATGTAGAATTTAGGAGTTGAAATAGCAGGTGCCGCATGTGGTTACCATCTTGTGTATCAACTTGGTTCCAATCTCATATCTCTGCATCGATTGTAGTGACAACGTTACATTTTGGTCGAAACACAAATCATTGCCACTGAAGGAGCGCATTCATCGGGTCATATTCGAGCGAGTAGTTATACCGACGGCCCCAACAACCGCACCATGATGACTGCCCGGTCAACTAATTATGATACCTGGCTTTGTATTATATCTGGTTTACTATTTATTCATGATACCTGGTTTTGTGCATGCTCTCGGAGGATGCAGCGACAGGGCGGACCATGCATTGAACCATTTACAATCGGGTACACACCAGCAGGCAGGCCGGCTCATTCACTGGCTGCAAACACAACACGTTTCACGAGCTCGTCCCACGGAGAGGTGACAAACTTTCCCATGGTGACCACACGTTTCGTTGCGATCGTTGACTTTTATTAAGGAGTTGGATAGCCCGGACCAATTTCGGGGCTACTGACACTCCTTCCCGCGTGGTATGGTGACACTTGGTGCTGCCTTGTTTTCACGTTGTTCGTTACCCGGTGAAATACACGCACAACGCCACGAGTTGAGACGAGCTTGAGTGACTCTCGATGGGCGTTCCGTGTACGAATGATTTCCACGAAAATCTTTCGTCAACTGCGCCTCATTAACACTGTTGTGCTTAATGAGAAGCACAGCGGTACAACATTCTGATGTTGGCCCTAAATTAAACGTTGCAAATACATACATGCGAGGAAACTCTAGACATCCGGCGAACAAGCTGTCGCCGCGAAGTCGATCCAAATCGCCATCGAGACGCGGAAATGAATATCATGAACGACCTGCGTGCACGGATGGGAATGAACCGGTATGTTCGTTTCAATACATTGAACAGCTGGTGCAGACGTACAAATATGAACCCACCATGTCCTCCCATTTTGTTAAACAAGTTGTCGTCAATATGACTAGCCTCATGACATTAGCAATGTTCATCGTTCATCTTTGTTATCTCATTTGTTGATGACTGCTGAACAACTAAGCGACTGATTGTTGTCAAAGGAAAATACTGTATTAGAGCATGCTGTGTGTCATTGCCCCTGCTGACGTTTTCGCAGGGATGCCAGCAAACATTGAAACCTTGAAAGATAGAACATCATTCGATGTGGTAATAGGTATAAACTAGGAATCACACTGTGCTGTGCCATGTATACTTCTTTTTCCTGGGCGGGAACGCATGTTTACTAACTCTAGTGCTAGGCCCTACCAATTCACAATGTGACCCTCAAAGTCCATGTAGCAAGTCAAAAACACACACTCAATACAAAGCGTAGGATCTAAGGGAATCGGTCTTTTCAGCTTTTGTCAGAACCAGGTTCCGATATACAACATGATGAGCACTTCGTTTACAGTACTGGATACCAAGGCAAATATTTTTTATTCCCTTTCATATGTCCACAACATGTGTTCGGGATCATCACTGTTCACTGCCGCTGCTGATTGTTTTGAGCAGCGACTTTTCCTTGTGCGCCAGGTACGCAAGGTGGACTGGGCCTCATCTGAAGCACGAATTTTGGGACTATTGCTAGCATTCCGCTTGACGAATTCCATAGTGGTTTGCACATACTTCAATGCGGACGAGTACTGGCAAAGCTTGGAAGTTGCTCATCGCCTAGTGTTCGGGTATATCCTAGCATGAATCATGAAATTCCAACATGCCTATTCAAATTTGCTGACACAGCTTTTCGCGTTGTGAGTGTGAACAATAAGTGCCCAGACAATCTATATTGCAGTGTTCCAGTCTTGCGCATAGAAATTGCACATGAATTATTTGCCTAGTGAATACTGGCCCTCAATATGGGCGTACGAGGGTTGGTAGTGCAGCCAACACTGCATTGGATTGATGATCAAGCCTGATTGTTCACTTCAGGTATGGGCATTTGACATGGGAGTGGCAGAGCGCGTTGAGATCGTATGTACACCCGCTGATTTTTGCGTCCATCTACTTTTGTCTCAAGGCACTAGGACTGGACACGCCTTTCACTCTTGCAATTGCTCCGAGATTGTTGCAGGTGCGCTTTCGCATGAATTTTCCGATGCAGATTTCACAACTGCTACGCAAGGGTGTATCTTGTCTATCATGACTGAGTCAAAAAATTGGAAATAATGTGTTTCTATTCCATCGTCTGTGAGTCTGAATCCATCACACGCCGGCGATGGCGTGCTATTGTGGGCGTTTACTCCCAAAAGACCCTGAATATTGACATTATTTTGCATTGTGCTGTACACATCCAATGGAAGCTTAGTTTCGAGCCGTTTGATCGTCACAAGCTACTTGCCACATCTCCTCGCTCGAATCTCTGAGGCGTCAGATCCTGGTATTTATTCCTTTTGGGGTTTAAGGAGTGCCTGTGCTACTGGCATTCCGCAGCTTCATACTTGACTGAAAGCCTTCAGACAGCAAGCACAGTTGTACCAGTTGCCAAGCAGACTGACTCGGCCCCAGCATGTGTGTTTCTGCTGATGTGCAGGGGGCGTGCGCAGCGCTCACCGACTTTTGCATGTACAAAATCTCAAGCAGAATGTTTGGCTCTACTGTGGGAGCGTGGGCGTTGTTCTGTCAGGTTGTGACTCTGCCCCGGTGTTGCCACTTGCTTCACAACCCTGTATCTGTTGCATGAGCTACTTGCTACACGACACATCAATGGATGCGGAGCTGCGTCGTGTTGCCCAAACAGTGACTTGCAGACACTCTTTAGGTCGTCTGAATTATCATGTTCTCCGTGTTATCACAGATGTAGAGTCTTCATTTGATGCCCGGTGTCGTCCTTGGGGTGTATCCGGGATGCCACAGATTGGACACGCAATGCTCGTCCACAACTGCAGTCGTTTTAGTCGAGGGATTCACCCATAGCTTTCAAATTCCCCGGAAGTTTTGGGCCTTACGGAATCACATTTTGCCAAGCACAGCAACTCGGCAGGTTCGATGCGTGGCACCCCCAATTTAGCCCGAATCTACTCACCTATTGGGAACCAACTCTAAGCACCGGTAGCTCACCTTCAACTGTTGCAGAATGCACTTCAGGATCAAGACCCAGCGGTCGCGTTACCGTTGCCTCGCAGGTGACCTGCTGGTTCAACTTTTTCTGCAGCATCCGAACATTCTCCAACTGCATGGAGTCCACGCTGTCCATGGCAGCGCTCGCGTTGTGGTCGTCGCTACCTTCCTGCAACAGAGCTAGGGGTAGGAGCCCTCCGGCTCCAGCAATGGCCTTGGCTGCCGCAGCGGTTGTGGTGAGATTTTCAACCTGCATTTACCGGAACTGACAAATGGATACTATGCCAACTGTACCATTGTCCAGGGGGGGTCACGCAACCATAACAGTGTGACGGTGGTACTTGTGGACCACCAGATATTGTCTAAGACAGTTGGTATAAGTGCTCGCTAGTGTACGGCGACCCGTCAGCCCGCGTGGCGTTTGATAGATGACTGAGGCAGAAACCTCCTGTGGTAAACATCGAGCCCTGCACGTTGTGTGGATCAAGACAACACCCTACTTGCTAGTCCGCCCGATGTATATGGACTCAATGGCCGGTGTGACTGTTGTGCTCGATGAAGTGCTACCCTCATGCAATGCTCACGATGTACAACTCCTTCTAATGTACAATTGCAATCTAACATTCGTGCAATCCATGTCTTCAGCTGCATGCCAGCTCTTCGTTTTTCCAACAACTGCATTTTCCATTGCTTACTAGGTGGTTGTGTGACTGCATATGCTTGGGCAGCCTGTATCTTGCTGGTAGGACATCCGTCACCTCGTTGCGCTGAATACCGCGATCGGGTCATCTTCCTCCCCAGATCGGTGGACAACGCACACCCCCAATCCTGGTGCATGCTTCCGTTTGCGAGTTCTTCATGTTCGGTCTTCGCCTAGAGGCTGCTTGGGTGCGGGCATGCAGATGCGACCCACCGCTCTGATTCTCTGGGCGCCGCTGGTGTTAAGGGAGGTGTTTGTAAATGGGAGTCCTGGGCGTTGGGTGTGGCAGCAAGCCCTACCAGTGGGGTGCGTCCATAGCCTCTCAGGAGAACCTGCAACTGTGCACGCATCGTACCACTGGGGTGAATCTTTCAGCGAAACCTTTCTCTTCTGCTGTGGGTTGGAAACGCCACAGGTGTGCATGCGCAGCTGTTTTCGACGCGCCCTAATGATCTGATTTTAGAATACTTTTGCAGGGCTGAACAAGGCATGTGACAGCAAGTACGCAAGCTGGGTTTTGGGTTACCTTGATTTTGTGATGACATGTCCCAAACGACGTTAAACGCAAGAAAAAGTTGTTCATGGTTCCAGTTACGAAATGCGAGTTTTTCCTGGGAGATGATTTCTAGACATGTTGTATTGCTTGCCATTACTGTGAATCGTAGTTCGTGTTGAAGTATGTCCCTCCCCTACAGGCTGTTCTGTTCGTACGATGCCGCTGTCAATTCATCCATTTCATCCAACAACACATCCCCTGGCGTCAAATGGCATCTACACAATCATCATGAATCCAGATCAATCTCCATTTTCATAGGCAGTTGCCTTGCACACTGGATATGGATCAATGTAGTGGAAGCAACCTGGCTTCCCATCAACTGTGCAATAACCTGTGGGAGTTCATATCCATTGGATTTGAATACGTGGGAAGGTTTGGTGAGTCTTCATGGCGAACTGGTGCGCGCAGAGCATGCATGCGTGCGGTTGACTCAGAAACGACGTACATGACACGCCACAGTGTCTTAGTATAGGAAGTCAGTTTCTGGTGCAATGTTCAACTGATCGAGAAGCTCGTTCCAGGCTGACGGACGCCCTTATCAAGTAACATCCACTGGCTATCAGGCATGCAGAACCATATCCCCAACAGACTTCCTGCTTGTTACTGTGACATTTGGCGCAGCCGCAGCTGGAATACGAGTTGACCTTTCCATCCGACAGTATATCCGATACATCCTGGTACAACACCATGTCCGGTGACCTGGTCGGTAGGGCATCATCTTGTTTCTTGGTTGCCAGGGGTAGAGACCCCACATGAAAAGGAAGACGATTCTTCAAAGGCCGCACTGGTAGCCGGGTCATCTACAATTAGCGAATGATTTAGCAATCACCTATCACCTTCAGGTTATACCATGGCACTGGGGGTTCAACAGTTGCTACATATGCTTTGTCTCATGCTTGGGTTCAACTCGATCGATGAACAGCCCAAGGGACGGGTGAATCTTTTTCAACAACCTACTGAATTTGTTTTCGGTTTTTTAAGATTGTTGATCTTCTCAGTTTTTCTGGGAACTGACTCAGTCATCCTTTTGCTTCAACCTTTGTTGACGTAGCCCCACATACCAGCATGTACTTTTCCCAGGTCGAAATGATTTCCTTCCATTCGCCGGGTCTTCAGAGCACGTGACTGTCATCATGGTAGAAGCGTAGGTAAGGCTGCGCTTCATCCAGACGGGGCCATGCTATCATCCTGCTCTGGAAATGTTATTTCCTTAAATGGAGACCTAATGGCCTGGTTCGCTCACGAGCACGTTGTGGTGGACTCGTCGCCCAACGATTCTGAGTACATTCAAAGTGCCTGCGACGGCGGCCCGTCTCTGCACGACTTTCTGGGAGAGTTGGTGCAGCTCACAAAGCATACCAGTTCCCTAGGAGTACGACTCAACGCCAATGCTCAACCAACCCAGCCATGCTGTATACATGTGATCTTGAGTTGGGGATGCTTTATTCCGCAAAGCAATGTGTCCCTTTTCCGCTGGAACGAAGCCAAACTGGGAAACGTTGAGTGTGTTCCAACCGCCGAGTGGGAGATGTTTGCCGCAACCACGCTGGCCGACGCGTCATCGTCAATTAGCGAGCAAGACGTGCGGATGCCACAACTAGCGGCTGCGTCGTCTTCCAT
>NHOP01000978.1:0-12192 GCA_018697155.1 Pyramimonas parkeae | reverse complement strand
CCGATCTAAGTGGCCACAGTGCTGTGCCTCAAAACACATGCCAAATATTCTCCTACCCTGTACAAAAGTCATGCTGCAGGACAGCTGCAGCGTCACGCAGCTTAGAGTTGCTTCTTGGCATAAGTAGGATAAATGAGCCTTGGAATGACACTTGGATGGATGGGACTACTGTTTCTGTGGGTCCAAATGAAACAGCTGGTGGAGGAGATCACTGCCATGTCCATGGAGAACGTACAAATGCAGGAGATTGCGGCGAAGGCGCGCAACGAAATCACGGTGAGAATCATGCGTTGCTGTGGCACAAACAAATACCTTCGAATAATGCCGCGAGTGTACGCGGACAAAGTTTATTCGCATTCAGGATATTTTGATGGTATGCAAGTCATGGTTCAGTATTGTCGAGCTGCTATGCAAGACCTGCGCCACGTCTGTGATGTGCATATACTTCTCAACACACAGACCTTGTACATAAATAATGCAACGTGTTTGTTAAGTATGGTTGTGTACAGATCAGCAGGCTATTTCGTTGGGGATGATGAGATTGGTCCCCTTGGATCTGAAACTATGATTGTATTTCCAAGGTGCAAGGTTTTAAACTTCCAGCAGCGCTGGAAGTTGGTGTGCGACTCAGTCGACATGGCTTCCTGCCCAGTGAGCAAGGGTAGTTGCCCATGCACGTGTGGCAAGTGTAGTAGGAGCAGCACTTGTGCACTGGTAGGCACCGTGCGCTCCAATAGATATCCTTACTAGGGACACGAAAGTCAAGCCAAATTCGCGAATGCAAAGCCGCACTGGCAAGCGCTCTTCTGTTTGTCCATATGATCTTTCACTGAAATGATCGAGCCACCTGAACAAGTGGTTTGCGGCTCTCTTTTGATCTTGGGCTCCGTAGCTAGAAATACTCATAAATTCGCCCTCTTGCCAGATTCTGGAGGACATGCAGGCTTCCATCGTGATTCTCATGGCCATCAGAATACTCACAGGCTTGTTGCCAAATTGAGTTCAAACCGTCGCATGGGTAATCTTGTTGTGTATGTGCATGATGCGATAGTATACGAGTATGCCGGCGCTGCAGTCTGTTTCAGATTTCTCCAGTGACAAGGCTTCTAGCTGTTCGCTGTCACCCGCCAGCCAGAACGCCGTAGCAAAAATAAACTTGGACCTAGTCGAGCGCTTTAAACCTTGAATTGTCTGCACTGGGACCGAATTCACAGCCCTAGGTTGAACACCGCCCACCTCTTGCTGCAGAGGAGCAAGTGGTATCTGCGAGTTCCTGTTGATTGTGTTCGTTACAAAGTGTTTTGCTGTATCTTGGGTTTGTGTTGGGGATGGGGGGGTTTGTTCTACAGAACCAGCGTAGGGAGCGGGAGCGGGCGGCGCGGGCGATGGAGGCACTTCAGAGCACTTTTGACGCGTCCATGGCGGAGGCGGAGGCGTACCGCCAGGCGGCCCAGCAGGCCCGGGATGAGATGCTCTACGCCAATGAGGAGAAGAAGCAACTCGAGCACGACATGTGCGCACTCAAGGTGCACCGCCTGGATGACTTGGCGCCTGCTTGATGATGTGGCAGTTGCGTAGGCCACCGACTGGTCAGGTTTCTTCGCTCGCTCGTCGTCGAAGGGGGACCGCCGCTTGGCGTGATCAACGATCAGAGCAAGTATGATGCGGACACAAGATTGAGCCTCCAGCGCGAGGGGCTTTGAGTTTGCTGGGCTCTCAATCGAGCCTTCCTTGGGGGAACCTCATGGCCATGGTTTGAACACTCCCACACCTTCGTTGATTGTACATCTGCATGCTATGACGCGTTGGAGACACGGCTGGTGTGTGTGGCTGATAGGGGGGGCAAACCCCAAATCGAGCCGCTGAAGACAATAGAGCTACATAGGTGACTCTAGACCAAGTATTCAAGGACGGATTTTCCTCCTCATCAGTTTCAAGGTTTTCAAGCTGCAATCTGTAGCTGTTGCACTTGCGTGTTTGCTACTTGCGCGCGGGTGCTTGGAGTTTGTTCTCCTCTCATTTTCTGTTGACTTTGGGCACTCGTTGACGCTGCTGCAGGAGGAGACTGAGAGGAAGGTGGAGAACATTCGCATGGCCACCGAGCTGGCCTTGAAGCACAACGACGCCGACTTGGAGCTCAGCATCCAGGTGCGCAGTACGAGCTGAGGCTCCGCAACAGGTATGATACTTTTGAGCTTGATCACTGAAAAGTTTTTGGATTTCATTGCGCGTTTGATGAAGGGATTTGCGCTGCAACGTTAGGAGGAGCGAATGTTCCACTAGTGGGACTCGATGCCTAAAGCCAAAGTTTTCACTCTCAAGGTGAGGCCAACTGAGATACAGCCAGCAGATGTGACGGTATTTTTTCCATGTGACTCCCACAGAAGACTAGGAATTATACCGAGGCGCTTTGCAGGCAATCGAAAAATGAAATAATCCTGAGCTCGTGCATACTACTCACCACTGTATTCGGGCAGCCACATGGATCCTTGTGCCAGCAGAATCTTGGTCATGCATGGCCTGCTAATGCTGCGACAACTTTGTGTAGTCAATCTCTGTGCCAAATGAATATGATATGTACAACATTTTTGCATGGGTCCCTTATTCATTGGGGTTCCAGTCTGGTGCTGAATACTGGACGCGACTGTAATCCATGCAGCGAAGAGCTGCACGCAAAACACTGTTGTTTTCTGTCTCTCGTAGTTACGATCCTTCCTTTGAAGGAGGAAACAACAGGCCATGGGGTATTAACCCATGACATTTTTGAGTTCATGTAATGAATACAGCACTCGCCCGCAGTTGAGAGTCGACTTGATCATGTGAGGATAGTTTTGCCGACAATTGAATGTATCGCCAAAAATATGTTACTTAGGACAGCATGTTGCATTGCGCAGCTAACTTGGTATTTTTCAGCAATCAATGTGTACGGTACAAGTGCCTATTTTGCGCTGTTGGCGGTGGTGCTGTCGCTCTGGCACTGTGACGTTGCACAAGCACCGGCACTCAGACTGCTGCGCGCATCATGCAAGGGCAATGCTTCTGACTGGGGGAAATGTCCGACACTCACCAACTGCTGCTGCCACAACGATGATCATGATCGTCAGTCGCCACATACCATGGCGCATCCACAGGCGGCTCATGTGTTGGCTCGCGAATACAAGATCATGACGCGACCAGCATCGACTTTTACGTCGTTAGACGAGTCAGAAACCTCGCCTTTTTAGGGCTCGAACTCGCAACCATTGACCAAATCGGTGTGCTGCCCTGTCAGCCTGTTGCTGGAGGCTGTGCCTACTGTGCAGTTCATTGCAACCCGAATGTATTGACACCATCGCACCCCGCCTAGAGGTCTTGTCCCTGTGTACATGTGTGCGTCACACATTCACAGGCCTACACCCAACGCTGCAAATGTGGGAAGTTATTATTGAAAGGGTGCAAAGAGTCTTCGGGTTTCAATGTGCAGTGGACAGCTTAGCAGGTGTTCTATTTTATCGCTTTTGAGCATGATTCAGTGCGTGACTTTTGTTCGCACTTTGACTGAGCACAGGGCCTGACAGACGAGGAGGACATTGCTAAGCTGCGCACCGAGGCGGAGAGCAAGGCCGCCGCGATCCGGGCAGCCATGGAGGCCAAGGCGGAGGCGGCGTGGGAGGTGACGCGCAACCGGCTTGCAATCATCAAGTGGGAGAAGGCGCGTATCACCATCAGCCGCATGGGCAACGCGTTGGGCAGCATGAAGACAAGCGTGGTACGCCCGCTCCGTGCCTTGAGCTCGTAGAGCGCCTCTCGTGCTTGTCTGCGTGTTTGACTGCCTTCCCCAAGTCGTTGTGCTTTCAGAGCAACTTTGTACTGTTGAAATGAGATGGTTCCAGATGGTGGGGAGGCTAATTTTGCTGGTAGATGTGTGCAGTGTATGGAGCTGACCTGTGGAATGTTCTACAGTAGTTTTGTGATATGCTGTGTACAATATGTTTCGCCGGCATGCTTTTCGTGCGGAAGGGAGCTCCCAGGGAGGAATGTCCAGGGGCTGTAAGTGAGTGTCGTTTATCTTTAGCATAGGTTAAAGTGGCTTGCATAGTTGCCCCCCCTTAGCAACGTCTTGGACCACTATCAAATATTCCTTTGAGGATTGCGTTTTGCAGTCACTCCCAGAAAGCATAGGACAATACCCGTTTGGAGTTTGGTGGATTTCCCGGGAAGACATAGGGCGCCAAGTGCCCAATGGTCCGGGCAGTAGCAGGAACCTTCGATCAAGCGATACCTCACATGAAGCGTATTGTAGACAGAGCCTATGACAGGACTGCCTTTGGATTCAGTTGAGGCCCGCGGACGTGTTCGTCAAAAAGTGGTTTGCTTCTTGGCCCTGCTAACCTAGATATTTGTGATAGCATAGTCCACCATGGTGGATTGCGTGCAAAGGCTGTAGGGTACCGACTTGGAATGAGGGTTGTGGTGAACCCTACATCAATCTAGCCCTGGAGTTGAATCTGTCCATCCTGCCCGCGGAGATTTGAGATGAATCTGGGAACACAGGGTTTTGTAGCTGTGGACATGCTTACCATACATGGGCAAGCATGCACTGTGTGTTTGCTGACTATGTACAATGTATGTGAGAGCAAGGAGGAGGTTCAAAAATCAGCAGGTTCTTAGGCGATTGTGTTTTGTCCGTTGTGTGCGCGCTGTGCCTTTCATCTCAGCAGCAGAATTCATGGAGCAGCAGCGTTCTCCAAAGTGTGTGAGCAGTATCTGTTGCTTTGAGGGAGTGCAAACGTTTTTTAACTCCTTTATTCCAGAACAAATTGAAATGTGCGCTGCATCCTTAGCCCAATCAGCAAGTGTAGAGTTGGTCGATCCATGTGGCAATGGTCCACCGTCGTTTCCAGCATCAGAGTCCTGATACCATGTTGTCAACTGAATGGCTAGCTTTTTCATGGTTTGGTGTTTCTCTCAGCAATCCAGCAAACATTTGGAATTGAAGAAGGATGCCAGCATAAAGGAGGATGACGCCGATGTAGAAGTATGCCCTGATGATCGTGTATCAACATTTTTCATGTGTGCCTGTCTATCTGTGATGCGAATCTGACGGGTCTACAAATCAAGACATTGTGTGAACACTTTTTTTATGGAAATCCTCACCACTTGTTGCAGGCTTTGTTTGCCCCTGGTACCTTAAAGTTTGCGCTGACTGCTACAGCATATAAATTTTGCCTTGTCTTTTCGCTCACCGCCCCTACGGGTGAACTTCGAGAGTGCGTAATCTCGATTTTCGGGCAACCGCAACTACTCACACCATGTCCATGCCCTGCTCCGCACATCGGACTATTCAATGTTTTAGATACCCACCTCAAACAGAGCGCAACAAATATAGGAAGACCAGCTCGCTGTAGACCACAAAGCCCATAAGCACGTCATAAAATCGGAACAGCTTACCACGGTGCTAGCAATGCACCAACTCCCTGGAGCATCGATGTAGCGGCTCCAGGTGAGTGGGATTCCCAGGTAGCTGGGAATGAGTTGGATTAGTTCATTAGATTGAACGTTGTTGGGATTGAAGGCAACACCACACAAAGTTACAACGAGGATCAGACTGCTTAAGCGCCTGGTGTGGATGCTTGACACCTATCTTTGGGTACCAAGTCCGCGTCCATGTATTGCTGATGCCTCCTTTGCCAACTCGTCAGAGAATAAACCAGCCTCCCTGCTTAAGTCCATCCGCCACACAGCTCCACCCGCACATCCATCGTGAAGACAACAAGCCTTCTGCTGTCAACTCAACTGCCCTGCGCGTTGCTATCTGCATCCAAGCAGGGTGACGGGGACGGGAGCGACCCCGCCGCAAAGGACGCCCTCCTTGCGCGCCTGCACCGCGCTGAGTCAGCGGCGTTTCAGGCGGAGAACACGCTGAGCGAGCTCATGCGCACCACCACCCTCTACGGCTCTGGGAAGTCGTTTGAGTTTGCCATGCAGGACGAGAAGGGCGACGGCCAGAGCCAAGATATAACGGTGCGCCCGCATGGGGTGTAGGGTGTGCATGGAGATAGAGACACAGACAGAGGTGGAGATATGAAAGAAATGAGAGCATCTTCGACAGTAGGGTGTACCAAGTGAACACGCCACTTGACGTGGAGTTCCGTACAAGTGAGTTGCTTCCAGGTGGTGTATGAAAGGTTGCAAGAGGTGCAATTTACTTTGCACAGGTTTCAGGAGGGTGTAGTGTTTTAGTTACCTACTGTTTCTGCCTATAGAAGTGTGATGAATATCGCCATCTGTTTGGGTCTGCTTTTGATCGGGGCAATTATCGGGAGTTGAAATGCTCGCAACAAATTGAGATTCTCAACACCCCATGAATTCGTAAAGCTTGTTGATGCAGGAGAAACAGGAGGGGCTGCTTGAGGTTGGTTTCTTATGCAAGGTGTGTTTGATTGCCTCAATCTCTCCGTTTTTGCGCTGTGCAACAAGCTTCGCGTCGACACCTGTCATTCCGTCTTCTGGGTGTGTCTTGTGGGCGGATGTGGGTTCAAGCTGCAGCTGAAGAGTGAGCGAGTGAAGCAGCAGCTGGAGGAAGCGCAGCGCCAAGCGCAAGCCCAGCTTGTGTTACTGCACACGGCGGAGGAGTCGTTCCTGGACGTGCTTTTTGGCAACAATGGCCGCTGGTGTGAAGTCAGCACGTATGAAGGCATGCAGGTGCGCACGAGGGTCAGAGCGTGAGAGATATCATCAACCAGCTCGGTAACATCGCCGTGCGTTGGCAAGGTTGGTGTTTTCCATCCTGGGGATACTGAACATAAGTGGTTGTTGGAGATACAGTGAGTAGATGAAGAGGATCTGATGTTGCCACGAATGGTCCATTTTCTACCTACAATGAGCAAATATCCATGTTTGTTGTGATTGAGCGGTAAGACGCTGTTCCAAGAGAGACCGCAAATGAGCAACATGTGTTTAGGCGCGCGGATCTCCTCTTGATTCATTCGGCTGTACCTCCCAGCACAAGCCACATGGACCTTTGTCTGCTGCACTTCAACATGTTCCATGCGCATTCACACACAGCGCCTGCATATGCTACAGAGTGTATATGTCTGTGTTTGTGTTGTGTGTGTGTGTGGTTACAAAGCACATCGTTCAGACAGCCAGCCGCATCTCAGTTTGTGTTTTGCAGATACGATTGCAGTGTTTTGAGTAAGCCGGCGTCATGATTTCTTCCATCACAATTGTGCAGTCCCATTAGCTTGGCGCGTATCTGGCAGCAAGTGTGTCCGATTCCACACAAGGATACACTGTTCGGGGTAGGGAACGAGCGCCCTTTCAAGTTTTTTTCTTAAAGCCCAGACCATTTCCACACTTCTGGGTGGCGCTTGTTGTGGTGGAGCGCCTCACGCGTCTCTTGCCATTTCGAGTTACAACGCGATTCACCCTTCCCTGCAACACGCATGCAGGAGCTGGCGGTGTCAGCCATGGACCAGTTGCAGACTCTTTTCAAAGCTGACACTGCCATGCTGGAGCTTACGCTGGACCAATCCGGCGCTGTGGCAGAGGAGGCGGCGGAGGAGGAGAGCGAGGAGTCCTACAGCGCATGGTCGCTAATGGTGCGCGGTGGTTGTGCAAACTGGGATGATAGTGCTAGCCCGCAACCTCAAGACCCAGATGTCTCAGTTGGATAGTTGCTGGGAAATGGCGGGATGCAAGCATGTTGTCATTGTTTCTGTGTATGTACAGGTACTCATTTAGTGTTTGGGGAGGTTTGACCTCCCTCCCAGTAGTGAATTTGCAGGGTGATACAGTTGCGACAGTTGTCAAGCGATTGTTCAACAGTACAAGGCAACTGGGATTGGTCGGTTCCAGACATGCAAGACACTGTCCTTGGAGTATGTGTACAGCTGTGCCGCCATCAGTAGCACAGGCCAATGGAAGAGTGCAGTTGCAGAGAAGAAGCAGCCATGCAAACTCAATGCCTTCAGTCTTTCTCATAAGCGAGTTACAGCAGTCTCCTTGTAATTGTCCCAACACATCTGGTGTTTTGCCTGTATGAGATGGTCAAAGGCGCGGTTGATCATTCTGTCCCAGAAAATGGACGAATTACGACGAGAACAGCAGGAGCACAAGTCTTGTGTGAAGCCACTTCTGCTCAAGAGACAGGAAGATGCTTGCTCGCAGGTGCAATACGTCACCGGGCCCGTACCTAATCAACTTCAGTCCGGCAAGATGGTGGACCCTTCCGCCTCCGAGAACTACCTTAAAGCGGCCAATACCACCCGAGCCATCCTGGTGCATGTGTCTCCTTATCGATGTTGAACTGATCCCAAGCACAACCATTGAATTTTTGGAGATTGACCATTGACATATGAACGCCTGACAAGCTGTGACCGAACTCCTTAAAGAGATCTCTTGCAGGTCAGACGGCACGGGTATTGAACCAACTCTTTCAATGTAACAGGACCTTGCAACTTATGAAACTGAGTACGTATGTACAGATGTAGTTTTTCAATGAGTTCTTCAGTACCTGCTTTAGGAATTGTAATCTTTGTGTTTCATGAAATATGTGTTGTAAGTAGAGTGACCAATATTGGATTTGATAGGTTCACGATGTGGCGTTTTGCATCAACAGTGCTGCAATTAATAATGCTGCAATCCGCTTTGATGGTATTTTTTTTCGGTGAGGCATGTGTGCTCGTGCAAGGGCCTAGATCTGCTGCCCAAGTTTGCTGATTGCGTTCATTTTCAGTCTTGGACGTCGTCCACATGCATGCATCAATTCAAGCTTGTGCGTATACAGACTAGGTGCACACCAGTCATCTGTTACGCTTTACCTTTTACTACCACACTGGCGCTATCCACGGGCGCATGCCACTTTTGGCTACGGTTCTCGATAGCCCAGAAATGTTTAATATTATTTTTGGTCGTACCCCCCCCCCTTCAACCCCGCTCTTTGGACCTGTGTGTAAGCCTGCCATGTGTGTCCATGTTTGCAGGTCGATCACTCGGACAGCATCAAGGAGGTAGTGACTCCCATCCTGTACCCCACGCTCACGCATCCCTCAGGCGCCCCACGCTGCCACGGCACGCTCTCGGTGTTTTTGGACCAGAGACGCCTGGACACGCTCGCCGAGCTCAAGAGTGTCACTTCCCAGGAACTGGAGCGAAGCATCATCCGCTTCCAGGAGACCATCGCCACCGGCATCGGCAAGATGGCGGAGCACCTGGAGCGGTGCAACATGAGTGAGCTCGAGCGCGTGCACTCCCAGAGGCTACATATGAAGGTAGGAAGAAGAAGGAGGAGAGTGAGGGGGGGACTGAGATGTATGGGCGGGTGTTCCGATGAACATGTGTGATATTGTCGCAGGCGTGTATCAGATGAGTAAAGATGCAATATCATGGATTGTATTGTTGTAAAACGCAGACGACTCATGCTTATTTTTGTTCCCATTGCACTTCTTTGCAGATCACCATGGGATCAGGTGGAACAAACAGTTGATTCGGCGATTGATGTGAGGGCCATTTTCGGCCTGCAAGGGAACACATGATTGCGAGACAAGCGAGCACACGGGCTTGCGCATTGTAGTGTGACTGAAATACAAGACCTCACAAGCTCTGTCAACTGGCTTACATCAATGCTCATGTAACACGCGACCACGATGCCAGGTTTCGAATGAGGATAATGTGCAAATGTTCATACGCCGAATGGAAAATGAAATCTATGGCAGTGGGACAGCGGTATATTGAGTCATTTTTGTTGACACGGGAACCCTGTTGGGAGATCACGAGCCACTCACCAACCAATTTTGAGTGTGCACATGAACATCGTCGAAACTTGCTTTGCAACATCGTGTGATAAGTGTTCGCATCAAGCACATAGCCCAAACACAAAGCCACAGCATCGTGTAGTAGGTTTGCAGTTGTATACTCACAGCAATCCCCATCCACGATCTTGAACAGCAGGTTGACCCCAGGATGCGATGTGAGCAGGGGACCACGCTGCGTCTTTTTTCTTCAACCGAGCTAGAGGACAAGCATCCCGCGCTTGCCACTCAATGAATCAAGATGCCCCCTAACTGGACCTGGCACCATGCTCAAAGTACCAACCTACAATCCATTTACCAGACCAAATCTACCCTTTATCTCCCAACGCCCTACACGCAGATAGGACGGTTGATGGGGCGTGGTTTCTTGTTGTCCATCGCGCTGTCACAATTTTCCTGTTTTCCGTTCTTCCTGAGATTTGAAGCTGCTGATTGCAGGTCCAATCATCGTCCGCGCTTCTTGACCCACAAACAGTACTGAAGCTGGAGCTGGAGGAGCTTCTCAGGAACAAGCGTCGATTGGAGCTCATGCTGTCCAAGCGTTTCATGCGCAACCACCTGGGTGAGTCTGGCAGAATCGTAAGGTCACTACGATCCCTAGCCCAGTCTTCATGCAGCTTGCGTGCGTAACGTTGTAGATGTTTGCTGAATGTCGTGACGCTTGAAGTGTCAAGATGCCAACACTCGCCCACTTGGACGGAATTTATCCCGCCGAGACAGGAGTTGTTTTGTGTTGTTGTGAGAATCTAACAAGTTGGGTTTTTTGCCACAAACAGTTTCTATGGAACTTCAACCATTTATTCAATTTGATTTTGATCGCATCTACAACCTGTTGTATTCATTCGTCCACATCCCTCTGGTTCAACTGTTAGCGCCTGATGCTTGTGGGTGCAGGTGCATTGAAGCGATACCCAGTTCTGAACCAAGCCGCGGTGGGCGCACTTTGCAGTGTGTTTCTCATCCTAGAGTACCAGGGCGCCGCAGACTACCTCCCCACTTCAGAGGAGGGATTCCTCAGCATCCCTAACCATCCGAATAAGCTCAAAGAGCTGTGGAAGCTGAAGAATCGGCTGGTGAGTTTGAAATGGCTCGCCCACACATACTGTACTACGGTCCGTACCATGTTGAGTTCTAGAGAAGAACTGCAGAAGTTGTCAATCGTGCATGTATTTTTAGGACATTTTTTCAGTGTACATGGTGGTCATCATGGAGAAGCCAGGGTAACAGCGGACAAGAGGATACCCTTTTTTGTCAGGTTTTCTCTCCTATGGACTGCATAAATACGACTGAAAACATGAGTTTGCAGCAGATGGTGGGTTGGAAATCGTACGTTGGTGAGAATTTGTACTGAGGAATTGCATGTGACGGATCTTACTATTCAAAGTGTTGCCGAAATGGTAGCCGTTTATCAAGCCTGCAATAGCGCACATTCATGGGTATATAGAAAAACCCCATATTGTTGACTGTGTCAGACGCAATCTATGATCCCGGAGATGTTGCAATTTTGTTTGCCTTAGTTGCGGATTTGGGGTTGCCATGTTTGATTGTAATATGATCGTCTGGACCTGCGATTCAGTTGAATTTGAATAAGCTTGTGCTGGACATGAAGCGCTACGACTCCATGGTCCTTATTCCAGAGGGCGATACTGATGTTGACAACGATGGGATGGGTGACGCCATAATGATGCGCATGGCAAATGTTGAGGTGTGTGCAACTAGTTGTTCGCAACTTGATGGGGTAGACGTGCTCATGTGAGTCTTTCAGGTCACAAGACTTTCCAGTGTAGGGTGTATGTTATCGAGCAAATGGCCTATGATCAGCATTTGTAGCAGCACTATGGTGTAATGGATGATTTCGGCAACCACCTTCATACTGGATATCTCTTTCCGTTGCTGAATTGTTCTCAGGCAATTTTGGAGTCCATCGGCTTCGAAGAGCTAAAAAAAACTGCTCCAGCAGGGGTGATGCACGAGTGGGCCATTACCTGTGTCAGGATCCAACAAGCTCACGCCAAGCTGACTTCTCTGGAAATGGGAAAAACACATCTCGCAGAAGTCTCACGGTTGCAAGACCGTGTTGTGGAAACGGAGACTGCGATCAATAGCCAGCACATGCAGCAAATTTCCGCAGACACCAAAAATGTGATAACCTACGCGCGCCGGTCATCACATTCCGCTCAGGGAACATCGAATGGGGGAAACCCCTTCAAAAAGACGCAACTATTTACCGATCATGGGATTGAAGACAGCGCCCAGATGCGACAGCGAAAAATGGGGAATGACTAAGCCGTAGCATTGGTTATCTTCTATGTATGACGGCGTCGTCCTGTGAGCGCGGCATCAAAGTGCGCATAGGTGATGTACAGCCAAATGTCGGGTGGCTCAGTTGGTACGAGCG
>NHOP01000977.1:0-12197 GCA_018697155.1 Pyramimonas parkeae | reverse complement strand
CGGGCATGTTGGCCCCAGCGCGTGAATAAAAAGATCATGGTTCACACTTCAATAAACACACATTAGAAAATATGAACAACAAATGAAAGCATTCTTGCGTAATCCATAATTCGAGTTCGCTACGTGACCTACTTGCTTCGTAGTGTTCGGCCCCCCAATCTTCGGTAGGTTTTCTATATATGTATCGCGTCGTCCATCAACTGGAACATGACAATGCCCACTGGGTGGCAAGTTGTGTCGGATAAGTGACATGCTGCATTCCACTGCTACAAGAACATAAACTTAAATTTTGTGCACCAATTTCAAAGCGTGCATGCTGCGGTAGAATGCATGCAATTCTTCCATATCTTTTTCGGCTGCTGTTGATGTTTGCACAAAGCAGAACATGTTTGTCGCACACTTACCAGAATTTTCAAAGCCCCTGCTCAAGCCCCGGATGTTGATTTGGTGTGAATGGTCCGGCCCCCGAGACATGCGCGCAAACATAAACCTGTTGTTCTTGTCTTTATCATCTGCACTTCAGCGCGTACAATCTGGTGGCTGATCTCTAAGTGCTCAGTCGTGCGACCAACATGCTCTCATTCAGTGTGTTCACTGGATGGGATTGGGATGCTACACTCCAGGGCCCTGCTCATCGGCATCAACTACACTGGTACCAGGTGAGACCTCACTACCAGGATGTGCATTTGTTTTCTTGGAAGTGCTCTTCAGCAAGCGCGTTTGATCGCATATAGATATCTGAATTTTGTTTTTCCATCTGCAAGGAAGCGATACGGGATAATCAGAGCGATCAATGCAAGCAGGCGTCCGAAAAGTAAACTGCAGCTTTCTTTAGTAGCACAGCCCACCCATGTTTTCATGTAGGTATAGAAGCAGATTTTTTCACCATAATCCTCTGGTTGTAGTATGTCGTCATAAGGCGTCACCACCCATCTTCCACCATGACCATAGTGTATTTAAACCCGCATCCCTTAGTAGCTGCATTTGTGCCAGCCATCATGAGAGAAGTGGCGCGCTGTATGTCGCGTACCCTGACACTATTGCCTCTGTTCATCCGGTTGCTCCGAAACGTTGTTTTTCGTAAATACTGTGTTTCCATTCTGTGCGATGAGCATAGCCTAAACACTAGGTACGCTGTCCACACAGAGTGCTGTACTGACCCCCAAAGACCTGCACCGTGTCGAACCTACTTGAATCTGTACAACTCCCCCTAAAACCGGTGTGCTGCTCTTGTTCAAGGCAACTACGCTACCTGCCGCACCCCCATCTGCACTCTTCTTTGAATCCGTCTCTATTTCTCACCCACCATCCCTTGGCCTATGCCCCACCTGTCCTCTGGCCCTGTCGCACACGCAGCGCCGAGCTCAAGGGCTGCATCAACGACGTGCACAAGATGCGCAAGTTCCTTGTTGGGGGTCAGTTCCGCGATTCCCCAGACACCATGGTTTGTCTGACGGACGACTCGCACAATCCCCAGCTCCGACCCACGCGCTCCAACATCCTGAATGCGATGCGCTGGCTCACTCATGGAGTGCAGCCTGGAGACTGCCTCTTCTTCCACTTCTCGGGCCATGGCGCGCAGCAGCGCGACCCCTCGGGCGCGGAGGAGGACGGTGCGCACTAGCCGGCGCGCACGCTGCAAGGGTGTGGGGAGGGCGGCGTGCTGTTTGCTGGTAGAGCGCTGTTCGAGCGAGTAGATATCCACATGTTTTGGGACCAGCAGAATTATCGCTGTAGGGGATTTGCATTATTGTTTTCATTGGTCTGCCAGCCAGCACCGCCTTCAATGAATCCTTGGCCGAGGCAATCCCCACCCGTGTCAGGGCTTGAGAGCGGGCAACCAGGTATCCAGTCGACATATGGTCTAGTGAAAATTGGGTGAAGTCACGTATGGCGTAGTCATACGTATGCGTCTATTGTTCTCGAGCATGAACAAGATTGTTGTATGTTATTCGTGATTTGTATGTGGCTATGCTGATGCGACAGCGCTCTCATGCGCTACTGTGTGATGGGAAAGCAGAGGTGTGCCAGCAATCAAGGCACGTGCCAGGTTAGGCGCTCGGTCAGAAATCAGGGACAATTTCATGCTGTTGCGTTGGTGTTGTTGATTTGTGCTTGATTTGTGTATCTATTTTCCCAACTTGAAGTGAAACAGACTCAACAATGCGCGTGTCCTGAGTGTGGCATTTCGAAACACGCACAGCATGATTAACACTTGTCCAATCGATACATCCCAATGACCACTGTATATTTCTTTAGGTTGTATGTTTATGGATTCATGGAGCACATGTGGTGTACGTCTTGGTTGCGCGCGATGCTTGGAACAGAGCGAAGGCACTCAGGCGCGCGTCGCGATGACCCCGATGACGTGTCACGCTGACGTGGCGGTTGCGGGCGCATTTGTGGCCAGGCATGGACGAGACCATCTGCCCTGAGGACTACGAGGATGGCGGCATGATCACCGACGACCAGCTGTTCGACCACCTGGTGGCGCCGCTGCCCTCTGGTGGCCACCTCGCCCCTCCCTCCCGCTGAAATTCACAAAATTGACAATGCTGCGTGTTCTCACTCTGTTCGAAATGTGGTGAAGTCGAGTTTTCCGAGATATGCCCCCAGTGTTTTGCACGCCCGCTGCATTCAATGGTAGGAATGGTTGTTGTTATGTCTCCGAGATCATTGTCAAGTTTTCGATGAAGATTTTCCCTATGAATGTGTTTTGGGTTTTTGTGCACACTCCCTTACAAAATCCAGTGAGTAGAACAGGTTAAAGGCTCTTTGTTCATTGATTCGTTTCAATGATAGATGTTCCTATTCACAGCCCACAACGAATTCTTTCTCTCTTTTCATTGCTTTCTCATACCCATGGTTGCGCTTCTCTTGACAAATTGCCCACATCTGGACTTGCACCGGAGACCTTGTTTGAACCTTGGAAATGATCTAGCCCCTTAGCAACACGAGAATATCGTTTTGTCTTGATTTTTGGATTTTTTTTAATTACTTCAAACGTGTTCGTCGGCATATCCAATTCACACGTGCTTGCGCACGTGCGCGTGCATCTTGCAGGAGTGCGTTTGACAGCTGTCATGGACTGCTGCCACTCTGGCACGGGGTTGGACTTGCCTTGGATCCACTCGCGGGGCCAATGGATTGAGGAGGACAACCCGCGCCACTCCCTTGGTACCACTTCCACCACCTCTTGCTGTATTGACCTGCGGCTTCAGAGTGGGTGCTTTTTCTGCAGCTTCATTTGACGCACTGCAACTACAACACACACAACTTACATCAAGAGTTCAAACTTTTTCTTATCGAATGGTCCAACAACAACCGACGGCATAGGGATGGTTGCACCAGGTGATCCTGACAGATTCGCCGAGTCGCCGAGTCGCCTTGTCGCCTGTTTCTCACATCAGTATTTCTCACATCTCAATTCCGGCTCAAAGTTCCACTTGGGATGTTGTTCCTTGAATTTTGTTGAAGACTCATTGTAGGCATGCGACATTGGATTCAGATGGCCGAATGGCTGGGACTGCTACAAGCTGGGCTGTTATCGTGCCCCTGGTGGTATGCTGCACCTGAGTTGTATGCGTTCTAAGTACATGCACGCTTAAGGGAATCCTTTCGTGAATCCTAAGTTTACTTGCAACAAGATAATTAGTATCCTTGCACATGCTGCATTCCTCCACCTTAAAAAGCTTCATACCATTAATTCTGTTGTTCTGCTAACGTCCCTGAATGTATGTCCAATATACCCAGTTGGAATTATGTCTGTACTGTTCGAAAACTGTGACGTTACACATATCTGTACTTGAACCATCCTGCTGATCTTCGAAAGAGAATAGGATCAAATTTTGTTCGTTTCAAGCATGTCCTTTGGAATTGTCAAGCCCTACCGGCCACGGGTGCTTAGTCTGTTTTACACGCATGCTGGCGCAGGTGTGCTGCTTGACGGAACCGCTAGTTTGAGGTCATTAGCATTAGATTGGTGCTGTTCAAAACAATATGCGAAAATGCAGCCAAACGTGTGAACTCATGGTGGTTTGAGCAAGACCCGCCTATGAAATCTGGTTGTGTTAATTTGAGAGGGTGGTTGCCGAGGGTGTTTGCCATCAGGGGATGTGCAGCTCTTCAGCGGATGTGAAGACAGCCAAACCAGCGCCGACGCGCACACGTACGGTCGTGCCGGGGGAGCTATGACCACTGCCTTTGTGGTGCGCCGCATGAGGATGTCACTAGATGATGGTCCGCACTTGACAGGATTACACACGATATCTGAAGTGTGTGTGCTTTGGTGCACTCGTTACACGAAGCAACATTGCGGGGAAATTGCAAGATGTGTCACTTTCAGTTTTGTGTGAGCTACTGCTGAGTAAAAAGTGCCCTGGACCTTGCGCATACCCACAGAGCGTAGTCATGTCATGAATTCATGTCCACTAAGTCATGCGCTTCGTTGTTCTCCTCCCCCGGTTACCCCTTCTCTTCCATGTACAGAGTCAACGGTACAAAATCAGTATAGCGTGTAATCCAAGCAGGCACACTTTGACATCCACATCGGAATAGTCTGCTGATGTTTGCAAAATCCTGTTGAACCAGGCTTGATATCATCCCTGCCATTGTTCAGTCGGCAACATGTGTATGAGCCCTGCCTTCTGAGATTTTTTTGTATGTATGAATGATGCATAATGGTCATGATATTGTATATTGCAAGTGATATAACAATTTATGGTTGTAATGCATAGTGTTTGTAGACGCGTCCCAGCCTGTTGAGCCACAGCATCTCCAATCGCACAAAACGGTGTTCATGCCTCACATGCAGAAGTAATGAATTTGTCACATTATTCGATGATGTCACTCGACGGAAAATTGATGTATTTGATCATTTTCTTGTTGATATGCATTTGTCCAGGTGTGTTTGTTTGTTTTACTATCCAAGATACTTGAATAGACATTTAACAACATCTGTGAACTACTCCGCCGAAAATGCATCAAAATGCAAAGCTCACATGCTTTCATGCCACTACATTTAACAACCTCGCAATGCTGGTTTTATGTGGATTTGCACAGATCAGCAGACCATTCCGATGGGCATGCAGAGATCTTTTCTCCTTGGATGATGCGATATGTGTTTAGACCTGATACGCAAAGTGTTGGAGGGTAGCCTGTAAACCGAAGGCATTCAGCGCATGTCTCGGACATTGCTCCTCGCCTGTTTGGTAAAGGTCATGTCTCTATGAACATACTACACACCCCTACGTAAATGTAAGGTTACATTGTTCACTATGTATCTTCATATGCATGTGCTATCCATGTGCTGAATGCGTGTGTGATGTTGACTACTTCAGGATGTGGTCACCAAGGGAAAGACTGGAAGCTACCCCCAGCTGATGGATGCACTGCACCAATCACTGCGTGCCCACGGCTTCTCCCAGAGACCGCTGCTCAGCGCCTCCCAGCCGTTCAACTTCCAACGCCCGTTCTACCTGCAGGTGGCTTATGTGTTGGGCTGCCCATTTGGATGACCATGATGCAGTCCTGTGCAGTTGTCATGGATCAATCTCGAGAGCAGTTTTGGAAGCTCTGAAGAAGTTTAAAGTTTCTGAATGGGAGCGGGTGAAGTCCCAGTCGCTCCGAAGCGGGAGTTGTTGGGAGTTGGATTTCCTGTGTTTGGACGGTGGTATTGCAATCTAAATTGCAATGATATGATGCGCACCCATATCAGATAGCCTTGTGGTCTCGGCAACAGCTTGTTCACAGCATATCCCGCAGCATGAACTCTTACAGAGGAATTCTCACCGCTGAAGGAAGAAAGTCACTGTGGCTCGCATTCGTTGAGTATGTGATTGCACCGATCGACATAATATGTGGTGCTTCAAAGTCTGACGCGTCGTTCTGAACATGCAGAAGCAATGCCATTAGAATCTCCTGCTGTTGATTTTTGGTAAATGAATTTGTCCTACAAACTGATGGCCTTGATTGCCACGTCTCCTTTTTGGATGCAGGATATCCACCCAAATGTGAACCCGCAGATCGGCCGCATGATGCGAAAGCGCAAGAAGCCAAAGCGCAGTTTCGGCAACCCTGGGATGGGCGGTGTTGCAGGTTTAGTGGGTGGTGTCATGCTTATGGATATGCTAGATGGGGGCAGTTTTTTCTAACGTTCATCTTTCGATTTGTTCAGATGGAGTCAAGTGATCACTTGTGTAAGTTGTGTCGTGAACATTCTCTGTAAATAGTGTATTTCAGAATTCATGCGTAAATGAGGAACAGTATTATTTCACGAATATTAAGGTGTAGCTTGCAGTTGTGTGCTTTGAAGCTAGAGGGCAGTATTTGTTTCGCACAGATTTATAGAGAGCTTTGTGTCAAGTGCATTTGCCTTCTAAACTCGAAGAAAGTGTTCATGTAACTCAAAATTGCACGATTTGGCACATAATGGGTTCACAAACCAAGAACCATAATGCATGTAGTGTTCAAGCTACTGCACAATCTATTGCTGCTGGGGTGGCAGCGTGCGTTCCGTGCTGTGCATACTTCTCCAGGTGTGCTCATCGCCCGTTGTGCGGTCATCTCGAAACATGTAGGAACTTCAAATAACTCCACTGGCAGTGGAGGGCGATGAATGTTGAGGCTCACCACAATGGAGCCTGACCCAGAACATCCGTTTCACCTGCATCTTAAAAAATAGATATCCATTTTCAATTTAAAAAATGGATTTCTAGCGCCCGAGCAAAGGTGATGGATTTCGGCGAAATGGGACCATCGCCGCCTGACGATGGAACAACGAGGTCCATTATATGTGTAAACACCGCCGATGGATCATATGGGGTCGGCAGTGGTGTTGAAAGAACGATTGTCGACAACATTGCCAAACCGACAGGAAAGAGTCCACGATGGCACCCACAGTATAGTTTGCCGCAATCATGCACGTGCACTCCAACAGTGCTTCGGATCGCCTTGGCGTACGCTTGCATTCATCGGGCGAGACAACGCGGTGGTGTTTCCGCATGAAACCGACCGTCCCAAGACGCTGCGCAAGTTCTTATGGTTTCAAGAGCGATTTGCTCATGTGTCAGAAGTCCGATGTCCGATGCGGGTTTTCTGCTGCGCGGTTTCAACTGAAACGCCGCGCCGGTCTCTCGAGAAGGTCTCCAGACGCATTGCTATATTCAAATTTGCCGAATCGAATAAAGAAACTAGTCCCGCGGATACTGATGCAAGCTGAATCGATGCATTCAAGATCCAGGCCTGCCAATCATGCAGGTGAGCCAGCTTTATGTGGCCAATGTGTTTCGTGTGCAGGTGAGCTCAGCTTGTGAATATCTGAGCTTGAAAATTGGAATCCCTCGAGAAGGAGATGTAGAACATCATGAAACACTGTGCACAATTTTCGGGGATTTTGTGGCAAATTGATGATACATGATTGCAGCTTTTTTGTTTGTGGCTGGCGAGAAGGGTTCTTGAGTGTTTGAGCTAATGTCTGGGATGTATGTCTGAAGGCTGTTCTTTAGAAGCGCATCTGCAAGTGAGATCATTGCTGCTTGCTATTGGTGATGTTGTGAATGCTAAATACGCATATCGGATGTTGGGTTCGACTAATTTCCATGCAAATGACACCTTCTGTTGTCGATACTAAACAAACACTGTCTGGGTTTTGACGTTGTTTAAACTGCTGCGCTAGTGTTTTGTAACAACTCTTTCATGCTCCATATTTTTCGCATATGGAATTTCTTTTGCTAAGCGCGATGCTCACTTTTGATATCGAAATTCCAATCAGGATTCTTATTTGCGTATGATTCTAATTTGCAAAATCTCAATAGAGTTTGCTGAGCGTTTCATTTGTTTGAATATTCATAGTTTGTGTACCATCAAGTATCATGGTGATTGTTGCGGCGATATCACTCGCAAATCGAACTTGCGCCGCCAGCCATAAGAGCATCTTATGAATCAATGGCGCGTAATACCCACCCATTGCGGGGGTTGGAATACATAGCGCGTTGTCTCGATTCACGGCTGTCATGTAGGAGCCCCGCAATGGGTGCTCCTACATGACAACCGTGATTAAAGACAACGCGCTGCCATCGGGACCACTTAAAACGGTCTTGGTTGGTCTATTCTATGATATTTGCTCGCATAATTTTGCATGCTTGTTTTTGATTTCCACATGCCCCTCCTTGAGTAGTTGGTTGTTTGTCATTTGCTTCCATTGTATTTGGCTATGTTGCAGTGCGCAAACACTTAACACTATAGTCGGCCCAAATGTGTTGCAAGTCACAAGATTTTTTGCTTCGAAGCGCCTGTTTCCTTTGTTTAGTCACTTTCAAAATCATCTTGGAGCTCAGATGCCAGTATGTTTTGACTCTGGGTCATTTGTGTGAATGACCTCTTGCTACAGAATCTAGGACAGTACTTCCAGCGTGTTTGTATAAGGAATTGTTCTGTTATGTGCATGTTCCGCCGATGGTGAAGCTATGTTTTCATTGGAAGTGTCAAGAGTTTTCCCCATTTCGCTGGTTTTGAGCGATGTACACACTCTCCAGCAATACGTTGCTGAGAGGAGCGTAGCTGATATGCCTTGATCTAGAAAGCAGGCAATTTACAACACGCCCGCCTGTACAGAGTTCAAGATGCGAGGACCGACGGGTATTCCGTGCTGACACGATAGGATTTGCTTTCCACTTGCAAGGCAGAAGAGCGACGCGTTCGTACGTTCGTGGTCCGGAAACCATCACTTTGTTTTTTCCAGACACATCACCGAATTTAACCCCAGGTGATGAGCTGCAGCTTTTGAAACACCACCAATTAATAATTGCCGAGGCAACTCTGGTGTGAAAATACACCCGCCAAGCGACCATGGCCTTCATGTAAATCATCGAACGAGACAGTGCCTATGCAAAGCGTTTGTTAGGCGATTTGTATTTCACTCTATTCGTAGATGACCCGCCAGGACAGCATGCCCGATGAGAAATCATGGGGAGGGGCAATACTGATGTCGTGGTTGATTTTTTTTTGGCGATTGGTATGATCACTCACGGATCGCAGATGGCCTGCCTGCCAGTATACCCTATGAAAATCATAGGCCGAGGAGGTACCTGTCAGGGTGGTTCATACCATTCGCCTGAACAACCATCGGGACAAATGGTGGTTGAATAGTGCTTTCGTCGTGGTTGTTCACGCGATGGGTATGATCAGCCATCGGAATTGAGCCCGCAGGCCATGCGGTTTGATGAATCTTCCAGCGAGGCATTGCCTGTACTGGTGATTGCTGATCACTCGCTAATCGGTGATCGTCGACCAGGGCGGCATGGCCTTTGATAAATCAACCGCCGAGGGTATGCCCGTCATGGTGATTGTCCCGAAGATCCGGTTGATAATTTTCTGTCATGAGCGAAATGGATGCTTCCGAGGGTTCGATGCTTCCGTTGTATTCATACAAACTGGGGATTTTTAATGACGGTGAGGGATCCAAAACCCTTTCAATATTCATGTATGATGGTTATGGAATGGTGTTCAACATCTAATGGAACCAAACCCATTGCCTAAATCGAATAGTGGAATGCCTTCAGAATGTTCAGAGATCCAAACCCTTCAGCCTGTATTGTATTTCCGAATGTTATCATTGTAGGGATTTCAGCTCCTTCGTATTCATAGAACGTTTTCATAATACTAAGTGATACAAACCCTTCACCTGTGGAATGCTCGAGAACCGCCGTGAAAGCTGGTGTTCACCCATTTTAGATAACTCGTGTTTATCTACACGAGTTGAATTAAACCCCGTTCGTGGTGCCCAAATTGCATCCGTGGGATTCCTCACCCACGCTGTCAGGCCCTCCGTGGAGCTGCCCCAGATCTACCAAGCTGACCACGAAAGCAGCTCGACGGAACACTGTGATCGCACGGACAAGCATGCTCACGGCTGCATTATCGTTCCTTCAAGAATCTTGGGCATGGACAGCGACTGCCGCGGTCGTTGCAGCTGCAATCGCGATTTGTTCGCGCGCAGAAGCCGCCGTGTCCATCCTCCTTCTCCGTCGTCCTCCTCCTGACGCGTTTGCCGGCAAAGTGGTATGCTGTATTATGCGCAACTCGCAGCAACATTTTTTCGTCTTCTCAATGAAATTATTCACACTTTTCATGCGTGTGGCCTTAAATTAAGCATTGTACAATGTGCCCAGAATGCACAGCTCAGGATGTTGGCACCTGGGAAAGTTCATTGGGACCGCCTTGCCCAGCTGCTGTATTTGAAACAGCTGCTGTATTGGACTGCAAGTTTTCCTATCGATATGACACGTCTCCGGCGAATATTTTACCATTGTAATTGAATCTTCAAGATGTGAACAGTCTAGCCATGTTAGTGTTTAGGACCCTGTTGCTAGTGTCAATTATTGAGGCAGTCTTCAATTTATTATTCACCAGTCCATTTACGGCGATGCTAACCCCACACCGTTCTAGAATGATGACGTTTCACTTGTTTATCCTGTTTGCATACAAGTTGTAGGATCTTAAGGTGAGATGCTGTTGCTTGATTAAGGTGGTTGGAGACGTGACACATACTGTCTGAGATTGTGTTCCACATGCGAATACCTCCACAGGTGTGGATAACAGGAGCCAGCCAAGGTTTGGGAAGGGCGCTAGCGATCGCATTGTACGCTCGTGGCGCATATGTCATCCTGACTGCTCGTAATAAAGGTATGTTAAACCTATGTGAAGCCATTCTTTCAAAAATTGCATTGCATTCGCATCACGGCCTGCGCATTGTTTTCAGCTCAAATCCATGTTTTCATGGATGAAAGATTGATGCTTTGGTGTTGTCCTTGAGAATTCCCCAAACGCTCTTCACCTTTCATCTTTTGGTACTAAAAGTGATAATTGAATCAATGCTAAACCTTCAACTTGCCTCTTTGAGTCGTACAGATGCTCTGGAGGAGATGGCGAGGGAGCTGGGAAACACAGATCGTGTACATGTACTGCCCCTTGACGTCACTGGACCTCCTGATTTGTTGCAGGAGGCCGTGTCCAAGGCAAACCATGCCTTTCCTGAGCGCAGATTGGAGGTATGTATGTTTCTGAGTGCATGTTTTTGTTCCAATCCACACCCTTTTGAGAACTCCAAGCAAACTGAAGCTCGCGTGTGTGGTGGCTGCATCTTGGTTATTTGTTGTGCGCATGAGTTCCCCCACAAGATATTTTTCTCCGATTCATTTTCGCAGAACTTGGTACACTTGTTGATGTGGCGGTTTAGGTCTTGATTGAATGCAATTGGCCACCTGTGCATCGTTCCCCTACATGACAATCATTTCACCGAATATACAACCTGCTATTTTCCCAATCGTGTGCTGTGTTTTGTGATGTGCAGATTTTAGTGCACGCTGCAGGGGCGTCCCAGCGATCGAGAGCTGAGGACACTTCCCAGGAAGTGCTCTCCAAGATTGTTTCTCTGAATGGCATCGCACCCATTGCCTTATCGCAGGTGCGCAGATTTTCTCCAAACCCTTGAGCAAGCCGCAGAGCCCACGGACCAGGTGTGATTCCGCAGAGTGTGCACATGGCCCGTACATTTGTCGACACATGAAGGGCGAAAGAGTGCGTGAAGACTCTTTCTTGTCTTTTGAAGCGGGACGTGGTCACAATCTTGATGGTTATCAGAATGGCAATGTCATTCGATTTTCGTTTCTTTCTGTATACAGATATATGTTGGCGCACTTGTGTCAACATCAAATTTTCTTGGGACAATATCGACAAAAGTATTACGCACTCCTGTATCCAATTGAATTTGAAGCGAACGACATGCTTGTCTCGCATGGATCCAGATCTGCATGTCTCAATGATCTGCAAAACGTTCGCCAAGGATTATGACATGCGTCCCCATGGATTCTATGCTTTGTGCCTTAGTTTGCACGACACATAGGTTTTCAGGATTTCATTGAGCGCGTGACTGAGGCGCTCGCCACCTTATGGCTCATGTCTCTGAGTACAAATAAACAAATTTTATGATTCTTGTGATCAGTCCTACTACTTCACGATGTTCATCTCAACATCATTGTGCCAGGTTTGTCGCACAATACGGCAGGTAGCACAGAATCCATGGCGAAGTTATTTTTTTTCGAAGGAATGGTACAGCTCACAGACATCGTCTAATGATGTTTGTGAGTTGTACGCGTCCAGAACCAGCTGGGACAGGTTGCAGGGCTATCTCAGCAGGT
>NHOP01000976.1:0-12189 GCA_018697155.1 Pyramimonas parkeae | reverse complement strand
CTGCAGTACACATAAAATACGCTACTAAGTGGTTTCCGTGTTGCGATATTGTGCTTTGTTCATGTTGATTTGCACCCTCCCATAGTATGCATGCACACGAGTTAATGCCGTGCTGTAGAGCAACGCGACTGTCTCTTGGCCAAGGCTTGCATATTTGGATTTTCCCCGTGCATAGGACTGTGTGGGAGATGGCCGCCATGCGCGTAGGGGCGCTGCTCAACGCCCCTTCAGCACCAGACGGCTCCCACTTCCTCCAGGTGTGCCCACAATGTATGCAAGAATACTTTACGCACAAAAGCGCGTTGTGTGCATGCCAGTCGCGATCTTGCTGCGATTGAATTTGATACCGGTTCTTTGATTAAGTTCGCCATTTGGTATTGCACTAAGAGCATCACAATAAACAAACAACATCAAACAGGATAGAGAATATGAGAAATTGAAGTCTGAGTGTCACCTAACGTCTGCTCTGTAAAGTTGTATCAACCTTTTAGTAACAGCCAGCGCGCACCGCTTGTCCTTGCTAGACTGGGCATGTGCCGACATGATACCACAGAACATACAATAGGACCTCCGGGGTTTGGAGCCAGGTGCTGCAACTCACCCAAAAATTCATTGCCATCGGCGAAGCATTCACAGGCGTGGATGCTGTGAATCTCCGGGGGCATGTTGCCAAAACCACCTGTGCGTCTCGCCCGCATCCCCTCCCTCCCTGGGCCACTTCATCCATCACCGACGAACTACACCGTAGCAAGTTCGGGCTCTCTTGAATTAATCACATGTGTATTGCAACATGAATATATCGGCGAGCTCGTGTGGGCGGCGAAACGAAACGGAACTCCCCACCAATGAAATTCCAACAAGCTCCTGTGAACACTGTTGTACCTTACTATGGTAACAATGCTTCTAAGCCTGAAATTGATCCTATGTTACTTGCATGTGTTTTCTGACTATCGCGTCGGCCATCTTGGCCTGTGCCTTTGTGTTTGTGCTGCGCTGTGTTTCAGCCATCTTCTTTGCAGCAAAGCAGCACCGTCAGCTTGAGGTGAGACATCTCTTTCACGAGTTGAGCACTGTGCTGCTTATTTGTGCATTGATTATCAAGCACAGCAGCATGTACCGGTTTTGCATTGTTGGAGCAGGGTGCCTGGCTCTGTCCAGAGTCTGATGATAGAGACCAACCATGTAATGGCACGGGTGGCAACCAGACATCTTCGAATAAGACCAAGCTTGCCCTAGGCTCCCACATCAAGTTTGCAGGCTGCAAAGTGCAGTCCGTCCCCACACAAAACATCAGGCATTGTGATTGGGTTTTTCGATTTGGTTTTCCGAATCGCTCTGACCTGCTGGAACCACAACATATCGTGTACATGATTCTCCCAGCCATTAATTATGTGATAAACAAAGTAGTTTTTGGCAATGACAAGCTTTTGGCCGCTTACTGGACGGAGTATACGAGCCAGTAGACATGTCCCTTGAAATCACAGATTGCCGGCTTGGATAGAAGCCCCCCACATTGATGATCAATGTCGCGACCATAGAAGTGCAAGTCCGATGCTCCATCAACAAGCATCAGATTCAATCCACCAGAACAGTGCCCAACCATTGAGGTTCAGATTATTTGACTCTGCATCAAATGCTTTGCTGGCAGAATCTGCTCAAAGGCAAGGAACTGGCTCGACCAATCGACCTTTCCGCCCCGATGACGCCCCTCCATCCACCAATCAGCAGCCAGAACTGGCAGGTTAGAAAGCCTGTGTTGTGTGACTGACCCTTTGTTGTATTTTGCTAGGTGCTGCGTATGATGATGGACCGCGAGCTGTGGCAACGCATGCCGGTGGAGTCCATAGCCCCGCTTGCCCAGGAGCTGCGCCGGGCAGTGGAATCCTCTGGGCCCTCCTTGTCCTCGGGATCCCACAACTCGCTGCTGAACGTCAGCGCCAGCTCAGCTGCTGACCTGTCACTTGCCGGCGGCGGGGCCACAAGCCTCCCGGATCCGCCAAGCGTCGCCCCCAGCTCCACCAGCATCAAGGTTCAGGCAACGGGCTTGTGCAGTCGAATTGCATCGGCTGTGCGTATTGAATTCCGAACCAGCCAGCTCTTTGGCGTGGGATTGAGATATCCGATGTAGACGCATATTGAAGGGGCATTTGTATAGAGACATGACCCTCACATAAAGAGCGGGAGCCGTGTCAACAGGGTCTCGCGCTTAATTGTGCTGGTGCACAGGATACCCTTCAAGACCCATGTATCAGGTCAAAAGCCATGTCGAATGATCCAAAGAGACGAGCTTCATCGTCCCCATCGGAATACCCTTCTGATCTGTGCAAGTTTACATGAAAGAAACACATGGGGGTTTTGATATGCAGTTGTATGCTCTGCCTGTCGATGGAAGTCCAAGGATTTATTCACTGTTGTTGCTGAGCATGTCCGCTTGCAGCATTGTGGAATTTTTGCCATCAGTGATTGTCTTTTTGCTATATTCACGTAGCCCTACTTTTGTTGATCGTTCGGTAGTCAAGATGACCCGCCATCCTGCGTGGCCTTTGACTCATTGTAGGCCCAGGCAACACAAACCTGTATCCAGGCTCTAACACAGGGTCCATGCGAATCCATTCAACACCCTACCAACTGGGCCACTCAACAAGGTCACTTGCAACGAATCGCGACCCGCCCGAAAGCGCTGCCAATGATTGCTAATAGGCCAAACCAATACCTTCCCACCCCAATACCTTGCTCCCATGTCCAGAGTATCATGTCGCTCCTCCAGCTGACCCGTCCTTCCTAGCATGGGCGATCACTCGTGCGCATGTAGCGAAGGCTTGCTGTACTTGATGAGTTGGTAAATCGCAGCTAGGTATCTTCTAGAGAAGGGACGCCGACCGTTTTGTTTGAATTGCTGTCAGGACTTTGCAGATATGCGAGTTCTTGGTTGGTGATGGATGCGTTGAACTCGGGCGGGCACAGCTTGGGGGGCTCACCCTACGTTTTAATAGTATACGGTCCCGGTGGTCCACACAGGCTTGCCCAATGGCCATCCTGACCTTGTCATTCAGATGTACGTACGTGCTGATCCAGAACCCCGCACGCAATAGCACCATTGAATGAGCAACAGACTGGCACACTCAGTATTGCCACGCAGAACAGATCCCAGACTGGGAGGCTATTGCATAGACAGATGATGTATTACTGGCACTGCGCTGTTTCCATCGTCTTTGAACTCCGTGGCCTTGGCTATCGCTAAACTCAGCCACCAGCGAAGCTTGGCCAGTTCCGATTCCTATTTTGTTGTATTTTGCAACCTGGCCCGGCCGGCGCGTGTGCTGCAGGAGCAATCGCACATGTTCTGCTGGTGGACGGCGCGGGGCAACCCTTTCACTGAGACCCAGGACGTGGAGGAGAGCACAGAGCAGGTGAAGAGAGAGACGACACGGCCAGGAGCGCACCCAGAAGACGACGAGGAAGACGAAGAGTTGCACGGTGAGCAGGGGGGGCAAGCATTGCAGCGCTGGTGTGCATTTGTTGAACCAGCAGGTTTGCGGGTGATGGACTCGTTCTATTGCTATTCAAAGATGACTCGTTGGGCAGTATGGCCTTTGATGAATCATCGGCCGATGCAGTGCCTGCCCATGTCGACGCTTGGAAACATATTACATCCCATACCCACATAGTTTTGTAGAGCAGGGGCGCGGTGAAATGGCGTTGGTGTTATCAGAGCCTTGGCACGCTGTGATTGGGGGGAGCCTTGACCGGGAGCGCGAGACACAGTCCTTGTACACCTTGCATGCCATGTGCTGTGACTTGTGCGTTGTGATCGGCGCAAGGATTCCGTTATGGAATTGAGTATGTGACTCAGGCGACATGAGTTCCGGTGGGAAAAGATCATCTCCTGGTAAGGAAGATGATCATGATCATTTAAGTACAGACTATATTCTACATGCAAAGATACTCTAGCACATACTAAGCAAACAGCGCCTTTTTTGTGTGATGTGGATGTGCAACGATAAGGCAACTGTTTACACGCAGATGACGAGATTCACGTCGTTGAGTGATATGCTGTGTGATGTAATGTGGGCGATTGACTTGTTACAAGGATTTTCAGGTTTTCCTTTAGAAGTAGCAAAGTTTCCCGCGTATTTCAGTAGTTCTGCTTTCCCGCACACTGGGTGAGGAAATTTCTCTAATGAATGTGAATACCTTGAGATGCGTTCTCATAGATATCGTGATCATTATCATGAATGTGCATGGCTGTTCGCTTCCCATTGCGTCGTTTTTGCGTGATCTTGCCTTGGTTTTTTTCTCCAAGATTTCGCTTGTCTGCTTTGTTGGCACTGTATCCCATTTTACAGAGCCGAATTGTGTCCTTCAATGCAAACATGTTTTCTACCAAACACTCCGCTTGTCATTGCCCTTGTGAATTTTCGCCTTTAACCAAGCCTGAGGATTGAGAATGACGTGAACAGGACTCAAGCTCAAGCACCTCGCCTGTAGCTACACGTGCATTTATGTGCACAACGCTTCATTGAGTCTCACTCGCGAGGCACCAGAGCTATTGCCGGATGATTGAAGGTGCCTGAGATGGAGATATTGACTGGGAAAGGGGGGGTTGATTGTATGGAGCAGGGGATTCAATCGACGAGGAGAGTCAGAGCGTAACCAAGTGCAGACGCAAGCGGGCCCACAGCAGCAATCACACCAACGCGGGAGGCCTCACTGGATCCAGGTATTTGTTTTATTGGGGTGCACTCGCATCTTGCATCTTCGAGTGGGGTGGTTGCTAGGGGACGAGATGCTTGATAGGGGGCGCAGAAGTAGACGTCTACACGATTTCGAAACTTCCCTGGTTATGTGGGGGTTGGTTGCCCAGCTGATGACTTGATGACGGACTGAAACGTCTCTTATTTGGCACACAGCGGTGTTGTGATGCATGAGATGCTCGCAAATTTTGTAATAATGATCTGAATGCTTCACCAGCTCAATCCCCAAGGGTAGCAGACGAGACATGAGTGGTGATATCGCCAGCAGCGCAAGCCTGACTACAATGAACGATACGGAGGGACAAAGTTGAACACATGTGCTGCGGCTAGATGTCATTGCACGCTTGCTGTGTGCTCAGTTTGGTGGGGTGTGGGTGAACGCAGCCCCACCGTCACTGCCGCTTCCGTGCACGTGCTACGATGCCTGGTGCGCATACATATAAACTATCCAAGCAACAGTCAGAAAGTCTTCTTCAGGTCGGTTTTCTAAAGCTATCCACATAAGCAAATCTTCTTAAATAACAGCTGTTCAAGGTATTCTCGCATAAGTGCATGTGTTGTGATACAATTAAATACACACTCTGAAGTACCCCACAAGCAATTTTATCGTGCTTGTCTTCATGCATTGTTGAGATTAACAGGCCGTTGAAATTCTTTCATCCTATCTTTGCTCGTGCACTGTGGCCCAGCTCAAAATACGACAACGGATATTGTGCTCAGTCGACCAGGCTCAAAAGGAAACGTGTCTTCGGAATATTTGCTCCATTTACTCCTCTGAGTTCTGGCGAACTTTCTCGTGATTACCACAGGCTGAGTACATATGGTTGACGAAGGCGCTCGGGGCTGGAGCTTCCATGGTGTTCTCTGCCATCTGTCACCTCTTTTATTGCTACTTTGTGTACATCTTCCGTACCTTCGGTGCGTGCCGCACACAAGTAAGCACGCTTGTCAATCTTCAAGTCCTGAGCAAATGTCTGTGCTTGATGATTTGATGGAGCGCGCCGTGCGAATATTTTCTGTCTCCCTGCGGAGTATTTGAATACGATTGATATGCGTGGTTGCACTGTTGTGGTTGTGCGGTTGGTAATTTTTCGAGGCGCCGTCTGACTACTTGAGGGTCTGTTTTTTCTCTGATGATCAATTGCTGTGCTCGACAAATGTAGATTAGTCTCCGGCACAGATGAATCTATTCGTCCACAACAAACATTGCCAACAGAGAAAGTGCAGCATGTAATCAGGCTTTGTAGTATGCAGTTAAGAATCACGCGCTTCTCCCAAGCCCGTATGTATCATTGTACAAGGAATGGCTTAAGCACTTCCGCAGATGGATGGATGAAGCGGCTCAATGATCGGTAGGCCTTTCAAACGTTCATGTCATGAGATTCTTTTGCAAGGGCTATTTTGGGATACCCACGTTGGCTGGCTTGGTTGGTAGGGCGTCGACCTGTTCATCAGTAGTTTCTGCAACAAACAACCCTGGCGTGGCAGGCGTCTGCTTCAGCTCACAATCCATCAAAAGTTGAGCTCGCTTTGGGTTAACTTCAAAAAGCGAGTGATCATGCCTGCCGCCGAGATCCACACCATGATATCTTGGTGCTTCAGCAATATTTGTTTGCAGCATTAGAACCCTAAGGAAATCATGACGTCTGTTCCGCTGTTGCGTGATCACGTTCCTTTGCCCGTTGTGGACTTGAGCACACTCCGTCCCAGTGAGTATGCATACGCCCAAATGCTTTCGTGTCCACATGTTTGTGGGAGCAGCCATGCGCTCGTCAGTCGTAGCGAAAGTCTCCCGCTAGCCTGTTGGGTTGAAAAGAATGATGTACCGCGCATGAAGTTAATTTCTGAGCAGAACATGTCCAATGGCTGGATTGGAAGGGCGCCCGCTTGGTTAATGGGGGGTCCTGCATTCGAGCACCAACAAGATGAGATCGTCTCAGCCAACGACGTTCGACTTGGATATTTGACTGATACATTTACCGTTTGTAATTGACTTGTGTACTGATGTATGGCCATGCTGCATGGCAGGTCATCTTCGATATGCAATTGTACATACCAATTGTCGAAACATCCATCGTGATTTATGGTGGTCGATGAATGAATACCTGATTCGTTGTGGTTGATGCAATTCCGACTAATCAACGTCTCAACATATCAGCATGCATCCCAAGCACAATTGCGTTTGAACGTACTTCTCCTCATCCCGTCTTTCTCATCCTGGCACCCAGGCAAGCCGGAGGCGCTGTCCCAGGGCTCCTTCGACCTCACCCCGCGCCTCCAGCAGACGCTCACCAAGCTCTCTGCCAGCAGCACGTGGGCCGCCAGCGGGCTTGGGCCCCAGGCAGCGCCCGGCGGGGCGGGGCAGCAGGGCGAAGGAAGCATGATCACGAGTTCCGGGAACATGTACGGGTTGAAGGAGCGGTGCGTGGCGGCGGAGAGCCTGCACACGGTGGCGGAGGAGCTCAAGCGCGCGCGGCCCGTGCTGGTATGGCAACACAACGCCTCCGCCAGTGTGAGGCAGATTCAGGGGCACAAGGGCAGACGGCATCGGTGCAATGGCGTTGGTTTCACAAGCACATTCCGATCCAAAAACAAGGAAGGCGGAACAGTATGCCAGATGTCGCTTTGCAGAAATGCCGCCACTCTTTGGCCGTTGGAGGACAGGTTGAGTTTGAGGTTGAGTTTGGATCACACCCTCTGACACGTTGTTTAATTGGTTGTTTAATTTGGCGAATTTACGCTCCGATGATTTCAAAATCAGATGATTAATGTCTTGACTCAAACGGGGCATGGGATTTAAGTTTTTGACTTTGCATTCGTTTTCGCCAAACAACGCCTCATAGGGCAGAGCAGCGTGCAACTTCAGCCAATCAATGCGATCATTCCTTTTGCTTGCCTCATGAAGAAATAGCATCCAAGTTTTTTTTTCACTATAGCAAACCCACATATGAAACCTACCATCCATGGGGCCTGAGAGATTGGAAAGCACAGATCAAACACAATGCAGAAGTGTAGCATGGTCTGCCGCAGTTCAGCATTGTGAAGTAGCTGTAGCATCAAGGCAGTTCACTGGCTTGCCCCTGAAAGAGTTGGGGCCAAGTCAAAAAGACAAACACATGATGGATAGATTATCGGTGCATACATTTGGTTTAGTTTGAGCACAAGGATTGATAGGGTGTACTGCACGAACTACTGTAGGAGTTGCACTTGGGCAGTGGATGTCAAAGGGAGGTGGATCTCTTCTATTCAAGAACCGTGGATGCAGTGGAGGACCTACGCGAGCATATCTACAAGGAGGCAGCATGCCTCTTGCTGAACTTGCACTGGCTCCCCGACCAGGTGAACCTCCATGAATGGCTTTAGATACCTCCTTGGCAATGTTTGAAAGGCAAGTTTTGAACGCACATCATCGCGAGTATGAGGTGGATGCTACCGCAGAAGTAAATTGCAGTGCGGTACAACCCAACGCCATTCGCTCAGTCACACACCCATTTTGTAAACACATCAGCACGAAGAGACTTGTCATCAGCTTCATGATAGTTGTTGAAACGTGGTGAGGGGCTGGAGATGAGGTGCATGAGTTCAAGTACCAGGTAAAGCAGGATTGCCATGATGTGAAGGAAGTTGTTCAGATATATCTCTTGCGGACTGGCCGAGTTTGGTAGAGAACTCTTTTGAAGTGTGAGCGCAATTATGTGTAGTACATGTACAGCATGTGTGTGAATGATCGCTTTGATGGCATTATCAGTGTATACTTGAGAATTGTTTGTCAAAACACTTGGGCAAATTGAGCAAACCAATCCGTACTGCATATGCTGTTTCACTTCTGGTTCTGTTAAGCGATTCGTTTTCATGGCAACACTCAGCTGGGCCATTTACCCGAATTGGATGTTGCTGCTTTGAATGTTGCACATTTTCTCTGTGCTTCGAACAATTTTTTTTTCGCTGTGCGTTGAGATGAAGTCTCTTCTGACAGAATTGAATGCTGGGGGTCAGGTGGGGGACTCTGAGAAAATAGGGAGCCACAAAAAGTACGATCGCAGAGAGGTCAGTAATCATTTGCACACATTGCCGTTTCGTGGACTCCACTGTAGCGTCTGCAGTTGTACAATTATTTTTTGATTTGTGTTAATGTATTGAATTGAGAAGTGCTCAGGTAGCAGAGCATTCGTCCTGTCCACACAGAAGGGGGTTGAATTGCTCAAGAGCTAGCAGGCAATAGAAGGCCAGGTATTGAAGTTGGTTAAGTTAAGCGGATTTGTGGGTGCTAGAGCCTGTAGTTGGCAGAGATGCGCGGGCCTGAGATACATGTCTCATGGATGTGCTGGACGTCCAACAACTCTTGCGATTTGCCGTGGTCCGCCCATTGAGCATGGTACAAGTCTTTAAGAGATTTTGTGTGGTTGTGTTTATGACTGTTTCAGGTGGGAATGCAGCACAATTTATGGGTGGATCATCTCATCAATGAACTCAACCAATTCATTGCAAAAGTGGTATGCTTCCTGCTCTGATTGCATCTAAATATGTGAATGTGCCCGCAGTGTACACAGACTGTCCGTGTTGCACTTGCAACTGGAATCCAAGTGTTTCGAACATCGACGTTGTGTGCTTGTATGTGCTGTCATCAGATGTGATATGATGTGTCCTGCAGCGTACTCTGTCGTTATTTTGACTGCGCCAATATATTCATGGTGTATGTTATGTGTGCACAAATGCCCAAGCATGAGCACAGGGTTCGTGATCATTTGCCACACCCTGCAGATGGTATCCGATGTTTCACAAGAAACTACAGGATTGTTATGGGAGTATGCCAGCCAGATCATTGCCACAACGCTTGTGCACGGTTTTGCTCGTGTTCGTAAATGCACCGAGATGGGGCGTGCTTGCATGACGCTGGACCTACAGGTAGGAATATGTTTGTATATTGATTCTATGAATAATGCGCATCAGTTTAGTGAATTTTTTTTCTGAAAATGTTTGGAATCGATCACGCTGTTGATGCTTTGCAAGTTTCCCATCGTCTTGTGTGTTCCATCGCATTGATATTAATGGTTTTGAGTGGGTTATCCTGTTGTGGGTGCATAGGTGATTGTTCAATGGCTGCAGAACCACATGGATGTTCATGGTCGCGAGCCAAACTTGCGTATTGTAGACAACTACATCAAAGCGTTTTACGTTCCGGACAAAGAGCTGGTGCACTGGGCAATGACGCACCCTGAATACACCATTGAACAGATTATTGCCCTTGTCAATCAAATTGCGACTGCTTACAACTGGAAGCGCAGTCAGCGGAGTGAGATCCTGGCACAGATTGAGGTATGTGTCCACATTCTGAGTTTTGTCATGTTATCGCATTTTTGAGCGGCATATACCGAGAATTGAATATTTTGCCACTTCTTCAGTATTCATATGGCTGATATACTAGCAGTTGACATGTTTTATTGAGAGAAATGGCCACATACTGTGTATGTCTTTCACAGGAGGCACTTCGCTGAACACATGAAGGCATAGATGAGCCGCTTGGCCACACGAGAGTGGTCCAGCCAGTGCTGGCATGCTATATATTCTTGCATTACTTCTGAGATCTTGGAGGTGCATTTGCAGCTGATTTGAACCTTCTTGATAAACTCTACGAATAAATGATGTCGCATAAAATCATGTCGGTGGAACACGGTGGTGAGTATCAGTGAACGACAGGTTGGCTAGTGAGTTAAAGAATCGAAAGCCAAATGCAAACAGGAACCCATAAACAAGATATCGCAATGACAAAGCCAGCCATACTAGAATTTCAGCTTTTTTCGTGACGCAGTACAAATGGGCAATAGTTTTTGAGGCTGTATCCTGCGACAATATCCATGCACCACTTAAAAATGTGAATTTCTTAGTCAGTGCGGTTGGTGAGACAAATGTTCCCATGTGATATGACACTTCTTAGGACAAAACAGGAATGTGTCCCATGCATGTTGTGCACATGCCAAATGTGTTCAAGATCTGGTTTTGACGTGCCATCCTGCGAGTTGTATGTACATAAAGATCTTCATTCGTTCATTGATGAATCATGCACACAGGTGAGTGCATTGGGTCCACGATATGTGTTATCAAGTATGTACACCTTTCACACAGCAATGTGCACTATCAAAATATGCACTTCAGCGTACCTTCTGTAGTAACAAGGAAGATGTGTTGTCTGAATTGCCTCCTTGAGCCATCGCCGGAGTGTTTTCTCCCACGTCATTTTTTGTTGGCGCGGTGTTGGATTGTGATGGAATGTGTTCATTGCTTGTGTGAGTCCCAATAATGTTCGACATATTGTGTCGCTGCCCTTGTTCGTCATATGGGACAGGGACACTTGCTCGGGCCGTTTCCTTGTCTGGATCGTCACCAGCTAAGCCAACGCTGTTGCTTGCCGTACAAGGAGCAGAATTTGTACAGTCCGGTGACCAGGGCCAAAGATTTATCGGTGTCGTCATGGACGGATGAGTCAACGCGCTGACTGGTTCTGAAAAGGAAGACGGAGCTGAATCGCGACAGGTCACAGACGATGTTGAGTATTCATAGTGTACAGCCTGTTGTTCATTGGCTAAGGGTGGGGGAGTGGTGGGAATGGGCAAGCCAAACCCCGCACGGGGTTTGGGCGGATGTGCGTCTGCAGTCGGACTTTCGGACGAGTCTTTTTGAACCACACGCGCGTCTTCGATGATATCCGTCGAGGAGTGCGGGTCTGGCGTTGCGGTATCGGGATGCAAAACATGATCTCCGGTGTGCGCATATCGTGAAGAATGACGCGACGGGTCTGACGGCACAGATGTCGTGGCGCATACACTTTCAGTGCTGGCAGCATTTACACCTTTGCCCACACCACCGCCCCTGCGTTGAAAAGACTTTAAACGTTTGTCAGCGATATTCCATGCGCCGACATGTTGGTTGTAGAAAATGCATATGACGAATACGACACGACGCGCGTATGCAAATTGTCGCTTAGATTCAGTTTCTAGAGACGCAGCTCCGCCACGTCGATGTTTATGACGGCGTTCGAATATATAGCATGTAAATGCAATGCAATTCCACTGGTGATGATCACGCATCGTGAGCATGATGCACCCGTGTTCGTGCATAAATTGTATGCGTATGATCTAGTTACACTCGAAATCTGTACAGCGACAAGACTGATACCACAGAATTCTCACCAGAGCCTGGGTAGTCAGCTCGTCTGTTATCTACTGTGCTCTACCATAACAAAGCGAATGTTGTCGCAATGGACGCGACGTCGCGAGCAGTATGCACTTGGCACCCTTCTTATTGGCTACCATCGACGTTAAGCTTGGACTTGGTTATGGTTGCATATGACCTGCGACACATTCCATGCAGGAAACCAAATTCCTTGAAGCCCATACCAAACAGTGGCGGCGGTGCGCGTGGGGACTGCGAGTGCACT
>NHOP01000975.1:0-12203 GCA_018697155.1 Pyramimonas parkeae | reverse complement strand
TCTATGACAAGTATCGTCGAGCTGTTGAACTTGGGACGGCAATTTGTAATATTGAAGTCTGGAATTTTGATTGCTTTCTTTGCAAGGGTACCTCCAAAACGTGCTTTGGAGGAGAGGTGGAGGTTGAACATTCCTAAGAAAAAAGGTGGGCCTTTCCACACCGGTTGTGAGATTTGCACAAGAGAATGATCCTTTGCCTTATGTTTGCAAGTGTATCTCATGTATTCTCATGGCGAAGAAAATGAAATACACAAAATGTGTCTGACGCAATGGTTTATCTCGTTTCCATCCGCGCATTGGCGCCGAAACAACAGTGCATTGCGTCTCGTGGGATATAGGAGATGTGTGGTGTGCCTGCATTATGTAAGTCGGGAACGCAATTGGAGAAATGAAATCGTTTCGAAACTGGTTGCGCAAGCTGGTAATCCCGAATACATTCCAAGATATACATATACTCGATCGGGTACAATTTCACCGCGAACTTCAGATAGGGCATCCGTGTTGTAGGTGTTGTTTGCCGAGGAAGAGTAGATTTTCGATTAAATAGGATGAGATTTCACACCACGGAATTGATCCAAAAGACGATATCATGACGCAATGTTTCCATTACAGACCGCAAACATGTAGCAAGCGTTGTTGGGTCCTCATTGAAGTCATAAATGGCTTTTTGTTTGGGTATAAAGTCAACATCATGTTCAAGACTTTTTGAAAACGATGCTCAAACCCATAAATATTTACCGGCATTATTGTGCGTTGATTTCGAATAAAGGACATGTGGCATTGTCATCAAATTGACCGCCACCTTAAGTTAACAGGTCGACATCCATTCGTCCATTAGGTATGTAGCTACAACCAAAGCCGCTAGTTCAGACCGCAAGAACTGCTTGTTGTTGTAACTCGCTTCCTTTAGGTCAAATTCCGAGAGGCCATGTTAGATCGGAATTTTGTTCAATGGGAACGAATTTCTTTTCTAAGGAATCATGCAAGTAAGCACGGTTGGTGCGTTTCATCTTTGTGTGCCCTCACGGTCGGAGAATGGACTTGGTTGCTTTGTCTTCGGACACGCGTGCGAATTGCGCCCGGTTGACAAGCGGAGTTTGTGGCGCAACAGAATTATCAATTGTGATTTAGCCAATTTCTGAAATTGTGATCACATTTCAGCTAACCTGACTTCTAGAAAACTGAAAAGGATGTGCAATAGTATGTCCGTTTGTCCATGAGCTAACTTAGAGTCCGAGAATTCCTCACCTTGTGGGGCAAAGTGAACAAGTTGGCACACTACAACCAAGTGCACTGTTGTGGGAAAACATAATGCGCGTTACTTAGTGTATCAATTCTGCGGCTTCCTAATCGTTAACCGCAATGAATTGAACCGTTCCAAAAGCTTGCGGTAAAATGACAATACGTGCATATGAGGGAAATGGCATGATGGACCCCTAGCCATCCAAGCAACGGAAGAAAGACAAATCGGACTCAAGGTCAAGTGATTCTCATAGGAAAACCTTTGTTGCTAGATTCACGGCTAACACATGCAGAAGGTGCGTACAAAACTGACCCACCCGCGATTAGCGCCACCAACGCCAAGATACCAACTATTACATGCTGCATTGCAAGGCGGGCGTCTAGCTTCACCACATCATCTTGCTACATAGACCTAGGTATTTTGTTTAGTTTGAGTCGGTAACGAATCGTTACATCATCGATACTAAAACCGATCGATCGTTGCTATACCCACAAGCTAGTGCGAATATTTGTTTTGAAATGAAGCGCTTGATGGATGATACCTTAAATCGTGCCCTCGATATGTACCAATGATTGATTTCACGCTTCAAATGGTTCTTCGCTATTGATCGTCAAATATCTTCTGTTAGTGAATTCGGTGTATATTCCCATGCACACAGAAAGGCTCGATTGACTGATTGTGTGCCGATTCGGTACTGCCAAGGACTAGTGCGAATATGCAATCGATTCGGGACGCATTTGTGAGCCACGAGCTTTATACGGTAGGTAACCCTGCTATATCAAGCCACTGAAATGAGAAACCCTAGTTCCAAACCAGACCCAAAATCTACACACACTACAGTTATATCCGGTACTAGATAATCGACTTGTGCAATACTTACCTTTGCAGGAGTATGTATAGTCGGGGGCTAAGTGCAAGTTCAGTACGAGCATACCGCCGCGTTTATTTCAGGAAAACCGGACGCTTCCTTACATCGGTATCCGAACCAAGTTCTACACGCTGCCAGCTTTCCAAAGTCGGTGTTTATACTCGCGCATTTATCGTATGCGATTTCCTAGAGAAGGATTCGCAATATACGAGCGAGCAATATATATACGCACCGCTCGCAAGCGCGCTGCCGACAGCTGCACCAACATTTAACGCGAAATCTACATTTAACGTAAATGATGAGGAATGGGTTTGGAATCGACATATGAAGCATCCATGTCAGAGTGTTCACATAAAAATTGTTGATTCTGCAAAGAAAATCTGGGATCTAGACTGGTCGACCTGAGACGACGGACGACAGTCGATTGCACGCTAGCATGCACGCGCATATCGAGACGACGGCACCTCCGTCAAACGCGGAAATTAGTATATACAACTTCGCGACTGCATATTTCAAGAATTTTTGATATTGTTACAATATGACTCATATAAAGCTCATACTTCGCTGCAAACGTTGATGTACATATCATAATTTTTTTTTGCGAGCACGCGACAATACACATTCTTCCGGGAACTGCACGCGTTCAGGATATATGAACAAAGGCAGGTGCGGAGACGTATCGAAAATGAGATCTCCAAATTGTTACCATCGACGGAATTTTCCATGACGACACCAACGAGCTCAATCACCTCTACCTCAAGCACAGCATGCGCCACACCAACCGTCACCTGCGCGTCATGTACCGAGACTAGTGCAGCTCGGCCAGCTCCATTTAGTTCATCTCCCGCAATAACATACGTTGCAGGATATCATGAGTTCTAGGCAGTGGTTGCAGTTATTGATATGATCACAGACCCATGCACACAGCAGAACTTGCGAATTTCGCCACGAGATATGTATGAAGAAGCCATGTTGCTTAGAGATAACTGGTCACAGATCCGACTGCAACAATTGGGATTTTATAGAATACTGGAACATGCAACAGAAATTTGGGAGACCTTTCAATGGTCCATGGGTATCAAACTTCTCCAGACGTATGTGAATTGCTTCTTAGTCAGATGGGGAAATCACTGTCTGCATTTGAAAAGGAAATTGATTTGCTTGACCAAGCTGCATTGATACAACAACATTCAGCAGCTGTGCAGTTTCCTCCTCCAAACAAAGATGGAGATGGTGCTGTCACATGAATTGCTTGCTTCAAGAAGGTGGCATCACATAAATCATGTGTGACAACTGAAGCACTGATTGTGCAGTTTTCGAATAGCATGACCAGATCATTTGTGCAAATGTGCATTCCATCCTTGGTGACAATCATCAATCATCAAAAAGGGATATGAATGAAATCAATCAAATGTTCACTGATACATTTGTACCAGCACATGACTGGCTGCTATGAAGTTTTAAAACTGTAGTATGCAGCCTAGTACATTACAAAAGGCTACTCTGAATTTCAGAGCATACTATTCTGAGTTCATGAAACTTAAGAACTTGTCAAAAGATTCCTAAAGTGTAGTGGAAGCTGGAGAAAATCCTATGATGGATTGGACATTGCTTCACTGGGTGCTTACTGGTTACAAAGATTGAAAGACATTCATCCTTTCAGGACTGCCACTGCAACTCAAATGAGAGATGGCTGTCCAGCAGATGATGAATACCAGAATTGCAATTGGAGGCCATACCATTGACTTCAACGGAGGATCAAGGCTCAAGACCAATTGTCTAATCCAAGCACCAGTCATATTTTGCAACGAGACTCTAAAAGGAATCCATAAAAGATTTGTTGCAAAACCGAGTTCAAAGAAGACTTTCCAAAATGGAATCGACCTACCAAGAACTATGATACGCGAGCTGGAGGACTACGAAATGCCAAGTGCCATCTTCATCCAGAAGGAGTTCACACTAATGCTCAGTGTTGATATCAAAAGAACACGCAAACGAAGACTCATCCATCCCGGTCATATGAAAGAGGAGAGAGATACAAGTCCAAGTTCAAGCTCTAGGAAGACAGCAGCAAAAAGAATTAGCCAAGTAATCAAGAATCTAGGAATTCTTCCGGTGTAGCCCCCTCTGGATTTGGCAATGGAAATAATCCAAATCAGGAATCTTTGAATCTCCTGCAAATTCAGGATAAGAAAGAAGATGTTGCTCAAACCACTGAAAACAAACTTCATACTCAGGCTGTATCCCTTACTCGCAACAAAAGGATGTAGCAATTACAGTCACAGCATAGTCCAAGAACAGACAAATAGAAAAAATCTATTTCTAGATAAATTTGATGTTTACTGGTCAAGTTAACTTTGGAGACTGTTCTCATGAGTTGTCAGATCTTCCAGTTGATGCACATGAGGTGCCTTGGAATGAATACTATGCCCATCAAACATCAAAGTTTGCCACCATTACATCAGCATGATTTGTTCTTGATATGCTCTGTTGCTTCACACTGATTTCAAACAAAGAAGTATCAAGCCACAAAGCTTGTTGTGGAGGCATAGCTGACTTTGACTTCACCAACTGGTGAGTCACAGCAAAATATGCTGTCTGACAGTCATGAAAGAAATCAGACGCCTTCTCCTTTGTTACAATATACACTGGAGATACAATGCATCAAACTGAATGCTATTGTGGACATTGGATGCACCAATCTTGCTTACATCACCGCGGTGATGCAATGGAAATCGAAGATGTCAAAGATTTGGAACATTTTAGCGTACGAGTAGCTGATAAACCAGCTGCACCAGTATTCGTCACTCAGCATGCGGATGCAGAAGTGAAGCTGCGATGAAAATACAAGTTTGGAGCAAGATTCCAAATATTCCCAGCACATATTGATGTTCTAATTGGACTCCCTTGGTTGAGAAAACAAAATCCATACATAGGTTGGAAGACTGGAGACATGCGTATTTCAAAAGCAAAAGCAAGTGGGACGATTGTGAGACTCATGATCAATTGTACCTCTCCAATTTTTCCAAGAAGCCACAAGAGGAAGCTGCGTTTGCAACAGCAAACCCTAATTCAGGAATTTACTCATTTTGCAATATTCAACAGACTTCTGTCACTCGAGCAGCAGATGATTTCAAGGTTTTAGAAGGACTTAAAGCAGCAAGAAGGTATACCACTGCATGTATCAAAGCTTTGAAACATCCAGTTCGTGCAATGAGACCAGATTTTTTCTGTTTTCATATCTAATTTGCATCATTGCAACATTGGAGAAACTCGTGTTGACAAGAAACAGAAACTATAGTCTGCACTGTCAGATGAGACTCCTTATAATATTCCAGAAGTTCATATGCAAAAATTTGCTCTGAGCCACCGTTGGCTGTTTCTCTTACACCTCTGACTGCACAAGAGAAACAAGTTGTTGATGATCTAATTGCAGAGTTTTCAGATGTTTTAGGTCATATTTCGCTCCAAGCATATCTCCTAGAAGAGATAGAGATGATCAAGTCATTCCACTGCAACCAGGTACTCAGCCCACCTTCAGAAGTCCTTACAAACTCAATCAACAAAAACAGATGGAAGTGAAGAGATAATAGAAAGCTTACTTGGAAAAGGGCTGGTTGAAACCATCAAGTAGTCCTTGGGGAGCCCCTGTGTTTCTTGTATAGAAACCTCACTCAACTGCCTTGAGACTTGTATGTGACTGGAGAGCACTCAACAAGAGTACAATCAGAAACTCGTTTGCTCTTCCAAATCCTGAACATCTGTTAGATAATTTATCTGGTGCCAAATAATTCACAAAGGTGGATTTGAGTCAGGGATTTCATCAGGTTGCACTTTCAGAAGAAGACTCACAAATGAGCACCATCACCACAAGGTATAGTCACTACTGATTAACTGTTATGTCGTTTTGGTAGGCTAACGCTCCTTATGTATTCAGCAGAGTGATGGCAGGAGTCCTCTTCGAGTATCAAGATCAGTTTGTGATCAACAATATGGATGATAGCTTGATCTATACAAAAGGGAATTTTTCAAAATCCCTAAAACATGTTGCGCTGGTGTTGACCAGACTGAGAAACGCAACACTTTTTTGCAACCCGGGAAAACCCTTTTTTGGAAAAGACAAGACATTGTATATGGGCTACGAGACATCGAGCCATGGAGTGCAGTGCAGCTTAGAGAAGCTGAATGCCATTAGCAAATTCTCCAAACCTGTTCCACAGAAAAAAGTTGAGATCCTTCCTTGGTATGTGTCGCTCTATCGAAAGTTCACTTTCGAGTACATCGAGCTGGCTACGCTTTTATATGCGTCAACTGGTGGAACCCTAGCAAAGATTGCCAGAAATATTAAACCCAGTCAGGTATATCCTCCTCTACCATTTGTTTGGATGAAAGAATGTGAACATGCATTTATTGCTCTGATGATGCACTAACCGGTAACTCAATTCTTACATGGCCAGATGTTTCCAAGACATTAAGTGTAAATCATGACAGTTCAAAATCTGCTGTGGGAGGAGTTTCACAGCAAAAACAAACAGATGGATTGTACCCAGTAGCATATAGATCAAGAAAAATGAATACAGCTGGAACAAATTATCCTGTACATGAACAGGAACTGTTGGCCATTTTGCATTGTTGCAATTTTTTTAAGAATTATCGTTTTGGCAACAACGTGACAGTTTCTACTGATCACACGCATCTGTGTCACTTCAATATTCAGGAGAGTCTCAGTTCGAGACAGCAAAAATGGCTGAATTTCTTTACTGAGTGTGACCTTCAGATCATTCCCATCAAAGGAACTGAAATGTTGTTGCAGATGCCCTAAGTGAGCAACAAGATCTGAAAATTTTGACACACGGTAAAGCACTCTTGTTGACGACAAATGTCAAAATGAAACAAGAGGATATTGATGCTTTGGAATCAATCTATGGAACCAAAATGAGAAAATACACATTATAAGTGATTTCAAACTTGCGCCGACTGCACAGTCACACTCTGCAGTCGCTCATGACTCGGAAGAGCTTAAAACAATGTAGAACAATGCACATGGAAGTGACTTGTTTGCAAAAACAGTGACAGACACTGATATGAAAGAAGAGGCAAATAAAACCCTTCCAGCTTATGTTATATTGACCGACAGCTTGGGTTCTATGTACCGCAGTTCGACATTAATTGTTGTATGTTCCAGAACTGGAACATTCAAAGGAAGACCTTTGCGAGAACGTATACTAAGGGAAGCACACGATGCTCCCTACAGTGGACACGTTGGGTTTGCAGGGAAACTGGAGCATTTCACAAGAGATGTTTATTGGCCCCAGGTCCAAGATCATGTCAAAGATTGGGTCAACAGTTGTTTCAACTATCGCAGAAGCAAAATTGAATACAAGAAACTTGCAGGCTTGTTGCAACCCCTCGCAGCACCGTTCAGACGTTGGGAACGAGTCAACGTTGACTTTGTGACAGATATGCCATTATGTGATGGATCGGTGCCCTCAGTAAAAGAGGACATTGTCAAAGAGACCAACTCACAAATCAGCAGCAGCAGCAGCGAATTTCTTCTTTACAACAATATACTGCAATCATGGTCTTCTAGCAATGAATGTATCAGACAGAGATTCCAAGTTCAGTTCTAGCTTTTGGCGAGCATAATGGCAAAGCTATGGAGCAAAATTGAGGATGAGTTCTGCTTTCAGCCCACAAACTGATGGAGCCACAGATAGATTGAACAACGTGCTTGAAGAGATACTTCGGTCATATATCAATCATCGACAGGACGACTGGTGCAAATTTTTGAGTTTGGCCGAATTCACATACAATAATGCAAGACATTCTACCACTGGATATACACCATTTCAACTTGATTGTGTGCAGAATCCTTCGGATCCTCTGAATATGATCAGAGCTGCAGCAAGAAAATGCACGAAAAGAGATTCAATCGTTCATTCAATTGAAGAATTTCTGAATAACCAATCGGAATTCTTGGATTGGGCGAAGAATACAGTAGGCCAGTCACAAGATAATATGAAGATTTGTTACAATCAGAAACATCAAAATCCTGATCTTAAGGTTGGAGACAAAGTTTTGTTGACAGCCACCAGAGGAGCAGATCTAAGAAGAATCAAATAGTTTAGGATCTTCAGAGAAGCTGAGTCCAAAACAATTGCGACCCTTCGAAATCATTGAAAAGATCAATGCAAATGCCTTCAAGTTGGAACTTCCTTATATTATGAAAATCCATGCAGTCATTCATGCGAGATACTGATCTCTTTGCATTCCATCGACGAGATATCCGAGAAGCCACCCGGTACAAGTACCACCTATCATATTTGAAGATCAGCATATGGAATTTGAAGTTGAGAAGAATTTTGGAAAGCGAGTACTCCGAGTTGGCAAAGGTATGAGGACAGAATACTTGGCCAGATGGGCTGGATACGGACCCGAGGAAGACACGCATGAGCCATTCAAGAACTTGAACAACACCCCGGAGGCTTCAAAGGATTTTGAAGATTTCCTGGAGGAAAGACTGGTCTTTGAGCAAGCTCAGTCTATGGTTTCCATCAGTATCACAGCGATCAAGGCTTATACTGACAAAACGAATCCCCAAACACATACAAGGTAGGATTGTTGAATCATTTCAAACCCATAGAACATAGAAAATATATCTGAGAGGTATACCATTGATCTTACAACATGGTACCTAGGTCATATTTAGCCATAGGTCGCAACATGGACTGATCAGCTTGCATACATATGTTAGTCTTGTTAGAGTGAAATGTTGGTTCAAGTCCATAAAATCGGTCCATTCATCGTTAACGTTATAGTCTGAGCCGGACTCATTCTATTTACGTGACAATTTACAAGATATTCGGAAGAGAGGCAATCCTCTTTAGGTCATGTGACTTTCCCAAGAGGATATTTGGAATCGTGGTAATCCACTGTCGAGACTCTATTCTGGCATGCAATCCTAATTAAGCACATTATGGTATGTGACTCGTACGCTGTCTTGACCTATTGGTCATGATAGCCATCCTCAGACGGTTTTAAGGCGTATGGCTCTGCTACAGCATCCAGTCACCCTCCTCGAAAAGATGTTGTGCTCGAGACTTGATCTCCTCGCAGACGTTGCCTATTCTTCTGGTCTGATGTGGTAAGCTATGTGATCTTGAATGAGACACGGCTTATGGCAACAATCATCATATGCGTGTGGTTCCTTTGAACTTACATATGCCTTTGTACACAAGGAAGGCATGGTTGTGAGTCCACGATCGGAAGGGAATGGGTTCATAGTAGCAAACTATGTTGAGCGTGTGAATCACCAAATTAAAGACATTCACGCATGTCAACACGTGATTATTCAAGGTAAAACGATGTTTACAAACATCATTCCCCTTACAGTAAATCAGGTGGCTATCTCTGGATAGTTACTAGACGATCCCTACCTTATTTGGAAACAAAGAGTTCATTTCCTCGTTTGGTTTCACTGATCGTGGAGGGATGTGACGAATCGTTCTAGAGTCGATACTTTAACACATCGATCGTTACTATCACCACAAGCTAGAGCGGCTATTCTAGTTTTGAAAGGGAGCGCTTGATGGATGATAGTTTAAGTCGTGCCCTCGATGTATTCCAACTATTGATTTCACGCTGCAAATGATTCTTGGCTATTGATCGTCGGGTACCTTCTGTTCGCGAATGCGGCGCACGATCCCATTCACACAGAAAGCATCGATTAACTGATTGTGTGCCGATTCGGTACTACCAAGGAATCGTGCGAACATGTAATCGATTCCGGACGCATTTGTGAGCCACGAGTTTATATAGCTGGTAACCCTACTATATGCAGCCACCGATATGAGATACAGTTCCAAACCAGACCCAAAACCTACACACACTACATTCATTTTTTACATGGTGCTCAGGAAGACTTGTGCGATACTTGCCTATGCGGGAGCAGGTACAGTCGAGACCCGAGTGAAAGCTTGGTACGGGCATACCACCGCGTTTACTCCAAAAAACCCGGACGCTGCCTTGCAGAGTCTTGTGAATATCTGAATAGGGGGCAAGGTATTCGAGCGTATCCTTAAAGTAATGGAATAGTCTTCCTCTCCGCCGATTATACTACCGTTTGCACGGACTGTAATCAACACATTTGACGATTCTTGGTAAATTCATATTATCCTTGTTCAACTCATGCTACGTGGATAATGGCTATTTCTATGTAATCTCATTTGGTTAGTACTGTCACACACTGCTTAATTGCAAAGTCATTGCGCTACAATATTCCTTCAATCCATAGTACTTTACCTTGTCTTGGAGAAGGTTGCTTGGGAAGTTTGTGCTTCACTTTATCAAGTGCCTTGGTCATGATATCTACAATGTTGCTTTTTATGCTCATCTACTTGAATATAAGGATGTATTCATCGTTGTAGTCTCAAATTATGTGGTTTGTTAGGTCGATGTGCTTGTATCGTTTGTTGGTGACCCAATTGTTTGCAATTGATGTTTAGGCAAGGGCGGTTGGGAATAACCCCGAACCAACCCCCAGTGTAAGGGGGGTTCCCTATCATCATTATTGATCCTTGGTCATTCACATGGATACTAAATCGAAGGGTAACCTGCACAAAGTGACTTTGAAAGCAAAAGAGGCCTAATTCGTCCTTGGAGGCGTCCGATATCGCAATGCATTCAGCTTTGGTGGAGAACGTAGCAACCAAAGGTTGCGTATGAGTAAAGCAGGACACCAAGTCACCATTCAAGTAAATCACATTACCAAAATACGATTTGTGATTGCCTAAGCGCCCAGCCCAATCCGAGTCCGAGTACATGTAAAGTCATGTATGACAATCAGCTGCACTTTGTCCTAGATCTATACCACCATTGAAGACAAACTTGCGATCTTCTAAGCGTTCAAGTATTTTATCAACAAGAAAACGTTCCTTTCCATAGCAAGTGCAGAATTGTCACGGATTTACCACAAGTTGCAATACCTTCGGATGAGTATGTCACGCAATCCGCAGCAATAAGCTCACCAATTGTCTGAGCGGTATACTTGATTGAGATACTTCATCATATTTTTGCAAGTATGTGTAGGTAGCCATATGTGAAGAAACATGTATGCATTTCAGGATGCCATAGTCAATGGCTAGCTGTGCAATCTTGCATTCTTGGTACAAATAGATTGTAGATTCATTTCGAACAATCCTCATTTGTAAACAATTCTTGACATCCCCAAGAAGTTTCACATCCATGCAAGCATCTTGAATTGAGGCCACCCTTGAAATGTGTTGACGAGTCATCATAATAATCTTGATCCGAGGAAGCACACGCATAGTCATTAACGTGTACTAGAAGAAGAAATATGAAGGATGCTTGAACCTTATAGTATAAGCATTGATTAGCAGCAAACCTGCATAATTTTGGATCGGACTGCAGTATTTTGTCATGTTGCAAGACAAAATAGTCAAAAACTGCTTCTTCAGGTGAAGAAGCAGCTCTTCTAGACATAGGTTTGCCGGACATAGCTTTGGTAGAAATAAGGTTGCCAAAATGTATATGTCACGGAGTGACATATGCATTTCGACAAACTTGTGTCCTAATGGGTGCCCATAGCCCGCGGGAAACCGCACCCACACTTCGTGTATAAAGGGAGGATTGACTAATGTCGTCTTCACATCTAAGTGCTTTACCTAAAGTTCAAAGCGAACTATCAATGACAGTAGAATCAAAAGAGACAGTAGAATCGAGAAATCCGACCTACTAGAACGTGCGTCGAACAAGGATCACAATGCAATTTCGGAACTTCTAGAAAACCAAGTACAACCCGCCTAATAATGATATTGATAATGATAATAATGATAATGATAATAATGATGATAATAATGAACCCTCTTCGCAATGAGGGCTGGTTCGGGGTCTAAGTCCTAGCCACGGGCGTGGCCCTCACCTTAACTAAGGCAGAGCCTGTCCCCACCATGGGTGGGGATCGTCGAGGCTTTTGATGCTTTTTACAGTGAGCTCCCCCTTCCGGGTATGAAAGTCTTACGCACTAGGGACCAGGAAGTGAAGGTAACCAGTCGAGAGGGCCTATTCCCCGAA
>NHOP01000974.1:0-12205 GCA_018697155.1 Pyramimonas parkeae | reverse complement strand
GTTGGTTGTTGCACTCGAATGTGTGCAGGTGGCCGAGGGTCCAAAAGCAAGAATATGCCTGCTCTTGTGGCTATATGCGGTGCCGCTGACGCTCAGAACCGCCCAGTGCTCCTAGCTTCCTACACCGAGAACAAGGTGCAGTTGTTGGACTTGCCCACGTTTGCAAGCCGGGGCACGTGTTTCTTCCCGTCAGACGTAGAGTATGCTCGCTCACTTGCCAACGGACCAGAGGGCATGTTCTTCACAGGTACGCAACCACCACCATCTTTTGTACACCAACCCCAGCACATCCCATGACATACATTTGCTCCGAATGATGAGTGAATATTTTACGTGCTTCGGGCCTCTTGCGCGTCTTCTCGCTGCCGTACAGCCGCATAGCGAGCCTTTCCCGGTAGTTTACGAATTCGATATTGGGCATGGCGTAGAGCAGGTGCCGTGACGCGTTACGGTCAAACACGTCCCACAAGCCTTTGATAAACTTTGCATCCGAAACGATGTCAACCAGTCGTCTGCACACCAGGAGTTTGTCCACAGATTTGCTTATCCAGCGGTTCTTGTAAGGGTGGCATGGGGTCGGTCTAGTACACGCCCTCGCGACCATGGTGGGTTCTGTGGGATCGTGCTCGCACACATTGCTGAATGTGAAAACACGACAGCTCGATTTGGTTTTAGGAAGGCAACTTGTTTCACTTTGTGTATATGTACTTGACAGGCATATCCGTTTGTGGAGGCTGCGACGGACACAACACAGGTGACAGGTTGAACAGAGGGTTTCTTAAATTTGCCAATTGATATACTTCAAAATTAGCTTTAAGCAGTATCTTCCTGTTTGTCCATCTCTTGCGTCATTGTGGTGTGCACGTCTTCCTCACAGGTGACAGCTCGGGCATGGTAAAGGTGTGGCGATGGGTTGTCCCCAGTATGTAAGAATTGGCACTGGAGAGCAAGAACAGGAATCTAATCCATTTCGCGTATGCTGTTTCGGATGCTGTTCCGTGAAGGGCATTCCCACTCGACATTAGATGACATTGTTCCATAGTGTGGGTGGTGCTCATGGACAAGAATAGATAAGCCAGTCAAACTTGATAATATCAAAATGAACACATGATACCTGGATGATCTTCATTTGCATAGATGTCAGTGTTGCGCTACAGTGTATTTAGATAGAAATTCTTTCACGCGACTGTGTATCCAGTGTTGTTGCCGTGTTCAAGTGACATCACACATGCCAAGAACAATCGGTTAGCTATGATAGACTAGTAGAAATGAAGCTCGGTATTGAAATTCAACAAGGGGGAAGAGGATTGATGTTTAAAACAACGCATGAACCGTGTGAAACTGATCAGCACAGCTGTGATGAATATTGGTGGAAGTTGCATATGGGTGTAGCCATACCAAGGGAAATGGTCAAATATTCAGAACATCAACAATATTGCGAATGCAAGCTTGAAAGTGATGGGCTCCACGCATGATCGATTGGCAAGGCTGGAACAACGAAGCTTTGTCGACAAACTGGTTGTGACTTGTAATTTTTAACATTCGGCGCATTTGATTGATTTTACAAATATGAGAACATGGCATGTTGAAGGTATCTGCACTGATCATCCCGCTGTATGTGTCTTTAATATTCAAGTTGTGTTGGAATCAAGAAATAACCGTAGTCCAAAAAAAACAAAACAAAACAAAACAAAAACGATGCAAAATTCGACACACATCTCGTCGCATCTCGAGTTGGCAAAGGGATCAGGACGTACTTTTGCAAGTTGGGATGGATCTGAACTTGAGGAAGACACAGATGAGCCTTTGAGGAATTCAAAATAAGTCCTTGAAGGCTTGGACAAATTAGATGATTTCTTGGTTGTGGAGAAACGACTAGACTTTGCGCAAGCTCACTCCATTGTTCCAATCAACGTCATAGTGAACAAGGCTCACGACGACAAATTGAATTGAACAATATGGATCATGTTAAATCGTATATGATCGGACGGTAAGCTGAACGGTGATTCAACATGATTGCATTTGTGCTTTTCAGTTGAACATGGAGAAAAGGTGGAATCTTTGTTCCATGTTGATGTAACGTTGCTCCATGCACATTAATACCACTTGAGAATCCATCTGTTGAATTAAGGATACAAAATCTACTTCATTGAAGCATAGCTAATGTATCACTGATCATGATATCATACAAAGTGTCAATGCTCTGAAATGTGCACACAGCAACCACTTGCTCCGCGTATTGTTGAACCGAACAAAGTTGCATAGACTGTGATTCGCCATGCGGCTGAATATGCAAATTCAAGGTATGTTGAACGATCCGATATTTCAAGATCAAGTGTGCTCACTGAACATTCAATTATTAACTATTGTGTTGTTAAAAATTTCAGCATATCACGCTGCCAAACCTACGGTCGTGTCCATTGAGCATGTGATTTTCATTTGGTTCCGTACACGCTTCCTTGACATTATCAACTTTGATGTTGCCATTAAATCAGTGTGGTTTTGTGACGACGAGCTAGCAATTCTCCACGTATCTGATTGCCCCCATGCAGGGCTGGGTGGGTTACGTCGGATTGTGCAAATAATCGATTGCTGTGATGCTAGACGCCCTATTCATGCACTCGGGTAGATCGACCAATGTCACAGATCAACAGTCCACAACGTGATAACATTTTCATAGTCACAAATACTATCTAGCCACAAAATCCTTAATGCCTCCGATTATGAACAGATAGAGTGTGAAAATCTAGATCATGAAAAGCTAGGTGTTTATTGTGCGTGGTCATGTTATGAATGGTTTCGGTCAATTCATTTGCCAGCAACCAGGACTGTTATGCGTGAGTTGTTTCAGTAAACAGAAATATTTTCCCCAACAGTTTGTTGACCGTCCATGTATCACATGCTGATGGCATAAGCTAATTGTTGTTAACATGATATTTCGATATCTTGATTACATATCATATATTTAATTTCATTGATATATTCATTAGTTGCTTTTACAAGAACTGCTTGGATCATCGGATTGATAATGATATTCTGATAAATTATTATTGCTTGATAATGTATTGACATCGTCAATTAGATATTCTCCAACAGATAATATCTTTTGGAGTATGCTACGACATTGCGGTTGTGACACCCTCCATCAGATTGCAGATGCTGACATATCGTCAACAGCGGAATAAGAAGTTGATGGACTCTGACAGTTTGCGCCACAGCTCTACATCATGTTTGGCGATCGAAGCCACAAGATCTTGCGAGTGCGGGCTACATCGCAACATTCACAGATCATGCGCAAGACAGAGACGCGTACGCATGGGTGGGTATCCGACACTATAGAGACCATGAACCATGTGGAGAGAGCAGAAGCCACCAGTGGTCACACTGAGCTACTCGCAACACACAAAAAACGTCATTGTGCCCCAGAAACAACAACTACCCGCTTCATGCATCCTGTTTTGGTGTGGTTCATTGTTTTACCACAATCAGCGGAAGACACTGTGCACATAGTACTTCGGTTGTTGAATCCAAATCGAGCGTGGTTTGAGAAACATGACCAATAGGGACAGCTGTCCAGATCAACTTAAGCATCGTTCTAGTAAAGATGCTCTCTGCTATGATTTGCACTTGAAAAGTGTGAGCCGGAGCAGGGTGAAAAAAACGATCTTAATTTCGATCATGTATTTTGGCGTGAAAGCGATATGCTGTTCGTGACCCATATCGTTGTAGACAACATTGTGTCATGGTGTCGCAACCACCATACCAAATATGCAGCAACAGAAACATTTCAGAAGTGAATACTCACATATCTATATTCATTTCCAGTCCTGAAGTCTATCCTCTTGATGGCAGCTCAATGACAGAGAGCTGCCACCAATACAGCATCATCCGAGCACCCTGGAAGATTGGAATTCATCTCAGAACGAATGAACTGTGATCCATGTTTGTCCAGAAAATCCAAGCCAAATTGATTCGTGTGCAAGTGTGTTGATAATCACCTCGAATTCACACTAAATCGGACCAACATTGGTTTGCACCGCTGGCAATTGGTATGAACAGTCCGTTTCTTCATCCACATGTGCTGACCTACCTGGTTGCCACGTGGCACATCTCAATGCTTGCGACACAAATAACCTCTTCTTGCAACATATTACAATTTTTATTCAATACAGCAGAATGTGGAAGATCTTTATGCAGAGGTTTGGGCACCCACAATCAAACCAAGACGCTCCAGGTGCACAATTTATGAAAGCAGCATTCGAAAGAAGTGTTGGAGTACTATGTCACATTGTCTTATGTGATCTATTAGGTCGTGGGTAATGGGTGAAGTCCTGCAGATGTTTTTCAATCTACTGATGTGGTCATCACAGCATTGAGAACAAGCAAGGAGAGTATGCAGAGAAACCATAGATTGAACATGCTAAAACAGTACACTGTAGTCATGATGTAAATGAATCATAAATTCATCCCTGAAAATGCGCAAATCTCTAAAGTGCGCGGAGACCGATGATACTGAGCGAAAAACAGGTACTGAATGTTCTGTGCAATGGAAATGCACACGTCTGGACTGTCTTGCACTTCATGCTCGCCGCTCTATGTGTCCTCTTAAGGCGGAACTTGCATATGTAATGATGGGAATCAATGCTTACCCCTTGCAAACAGTGACCACCAAAACAGAGCTGGCGAGAGTAGTAAATGCCAGTACTCAAAAAATTGGTGCAGTCTACCCCTACATTGTGTGTGGCATTGCAAGTGGTGGATATCAAGGAATGTTTTTCCTGCACGTGCACACAACGTTACCAACACACAAATTGATGCAAGGACTTTCTATACACCATCCAGAAAGAAGGACACAGCAGCATGGTAAGCGGTACCGTTAGAAAATTTGCCCTTAAAAACAGGTCAAGCTCAGTTCACTACAACAGCTTCTTTGCTCGTGAAATCATAACATAACCATACCGATTGAATCAAATACATGCCTTACATCATTTAGGACAGCAGAAACTTATCTGCTGTGTTGCGAGTTGGAAAAGCATCTTTTCGTATTGTCTGCAGCCTCAGATCTCCAACATGTTTTCCGGTGTTTGTAGCCTAGATGCGGTGAATTACATCAGTTCAAAGTATCAACAGGCGATGTTGCAAACCAGGAACCTCCTTTGGGCCATGGGCAAAACAAGATTTCAGGGTATTCATGAATCTCCCTATTCACTTCAAAAAAACGAAGACGCCGCACCAGATGCTTACGCTGCCAACTTGGCGGTCGCTGCCGGTGCAGTTGCTTTTGGAGCCACAGTGTACACCAGTTCCGTTGCTTTTGCCATTGCCGTTAACATTGCCCTGGAAAGATTCTGCTGCACTGTGCAAGTTCGTTGTCGCATTACGTAGCAGGCGTTCAGATCCCCTGCCAGGCGCCGGGTCGCCTTGCACTATGCGCCCAGCCGTAAAACTGGTGGTGCACACAATAGAGTTGACCTGCAGCCAGCTGGAGTCAGCCAGCTCGTCCGAAAATGTTGGGAGGCGCACTCCGTATGCATTAATGCGACCCTGCATAGAACGTCATTGTGCAGCCCGCAATGTAACTGGTCAGCTAGCGGCCAAGGAGCTCACGGCGAACCATTTTACTAGCAATTCTTCAACCAGTTCTGACTAGGTACAGCAATGCTGAACGTGTCCAATCAAATTTGAATTGACAATTGGAATCGAACTCGATGAGACTTGCGAGTAGGAAAAAGATTACTCCAGTGACCGTGTGGACTCAAGATTCATCATGTTGCATTCAGCAGGAACTATGCGATTGCTTTCGCCAGAAGGTACTTTGACTAAGAGCGCATTATCAGGTATTGATTGTCTACTTTTAAGGTGTCCCTGTTCGAAAGGATTCTTGGACAACTGGATATTCAAACCAACATCCAGCAAGCCACAACAGCATTTCTTAAAGATCAGCTCGGTAGTTCATTGCTGCTCTAAACACAAGCTGGTCTCATATTCATCGGGCACACACAACACGTCAAAAATCTCCTGGCATTTCAAGTGAGCGTGTAATCGAACAATAGTGATCCCAACACTTGACGCCTGAAACAACTCATGCAAGCAGTCTCAGCGAACCGCTTGTTGCTTGAGCATGGTCCATTCAGAGTGCTTCTATCAGCTCCAAGTCACAGAATGAGTCGTCGTAGTACATATGACGCACCCCCTCGCATGCATTCTGTGAGCGGCCAGATGTGGTGGGCTGAGGCGGCTCCTCGTGCAATGTTTTAAGCTTGTTCTTGGGCTTGGGAATGCCGGCTTCTGAGTCTGTATTTTGTGAGAGCTTCGCTTGCTTCCTGGCTTGTTTCTTGGAGTTTTGAGAGGGCTGAGCGGAGGCAGGAGCAAAATCGGGTTCGGCCTCACCAGCAAGTTCCTTTTTACGTAGATACCCCGTCTACAGCCAACAATGAATGCAGATATTGATGTGAGATGCATTTCGTGAAACCATCACAAGCAGACGGATCCAGATGAATCGCGTTAGTGTGGTTTTAAGCATCTCACATCTCTCATAATTTCAAGTCCACACATGTGGTTTACTTTGAGTTTACCTAGCCATACCCCAAGCCTATATGAAGTTGAAAACTTGTTCAGTTGTTCTCAGGTTCCTTGCCAGATCCATTCCCCTCTTGTGAAGGTGAACAGCCTTGTTCGCTGCCCGCGAGCTCTTCTTCGGGCAAAAGGTTTGAAAGTCCACAATTCGCACCATCTAAACGGACAAGCTCCCTGACCTCAAAAGGCGACACACCTGTACTGGACCCCTCCCGGTAGTCTGTCAAGGACTGCTTTCATCGTGTTCAATTGATTCCTGTTTTGATTGATTTCCTCCACATCTCCGCAACTCCGTAGAGTACACATGGTGGGTATTGATAGATAAAGGAATTGTCTGTTTTTAATAGCCACAAGTATCCCGAAGGCCTATGCTACGAAAATGGCCAGGTCACGCCATAGTGCCAAGGTACGCCACATGAACACTCGATTTGTTGCGCGAGAGTTGCTTAGTTTCTGATCATGCTACAGGGAACACTGATTGTACTCACATCAACAGTACTTCCACCCGAACATCGTATCCTTCACCACAGATGCACAACTTTCAGTGGTAATTTTACAAAAAACTAAGCGTTGATGTGCATGAGTTCTTGTGGGTTGAATATATATGGAATTGTAAAAGCCTGTCGGCTGATGTGTGTCTTTTGAATCTGAGTGTGCTCATGAGGCATCTGGATAGCCATGTGGAGAAAACCACATGGATTAATTTATTCCTGATTCACTCGGTTGCCTCCGCAGTTTCGAGATCACTGATTTTGCGGGCGGACGCCCACAGTGAACTCGTGAACACACGTGATGGGTTGATGTGCCAAGTTTCCTTCTAAACACCCACACAAAATGCGACAGTACTTGGGTCCTTGAGCGTACTCATCATGAAAAAAATTCGTTAAAACTACTTCTGTCTGGTATCTCCTAATGGTCTGATCCCTGAGAGATGAAATGGGTGTCCGAAAGGAGATCAGGGCCAACAGGTTTGACCGCATCACCCATCTTTCAATCACATCCGACTCGAAAAGAGTTCGCAAAAACAACACTCGTTTGATAGGCACCGCAAGCATGGACATCTAGCAAACTATGCAGTGGAAGTGCGCAAGCTCCACAACCATTGACTTACCCGAGCTGGAGCTTTCTCCTTTCTTTGTGAGTCCCGTTCCGAGCCCGGCATGGTGATGTTGGGTGGAAGCGAACCCGTCTGGTCGGGCTGCAGAGGCAAAGCATCATGATTGGCAGGCTTGCTCATCTTCTTGCCCTTCTTCCCTGCAGGGGGGCCCTGCCCCTCTGACTCTATCCTGGACAGCACCGCCGCCTCCCCTTCTTTCACAGGGTTGGGTTTGGCCTTGCTACCCTGCTTGGAGGCCTGCAGGTTGCACAAAAACTGGGCTCACATGACAGACGAATGAGAGTCGAGTTGCTTCTGCAAGCTTTAACGCATCTGAACGTACAAAGGCGTGACTCATGCGCACCTGAGTCGCAACGACCAAATCCCATGCCAAATTTCAAAGTTCCACAAGAAGCGCTTCAAAGTCCATCGTGCACGCATGGCAATGGCAGCAAGTTTCGTCGATCTGAAAAGCCTTGAAATAGGACACAATGCGTATAAATACAGGTTGATTGACGCTGCAGTCGATGTCAAAGGTCGGTGAAGGGCTGGGTGGTTAAGCACCAGGCACCCAGTACGAGTGCGTACACAGGGAAGATTGGCAGATGCGCATGGCAAAGCACACAGGATGGGATCCGAAAAGACAGCATTGTGATCCCTGTTGGAATTGTGTCCTGATATGTGCACGTCCACATCAGGACACACGTCGCACTGCTGTTGGACTATAAGGGTTAAGAGATGTGTGAGATCCTAAAATTATCGTCACCACCATGCAGTAGAGCCTTACAGCATCAACGTGGCATGCAGCGGAAACAACTAAAGCCATGACATCTCATATTGGACACTGGAGCTTCAAAAGGAGGATACCTCATTTCAATTCTTGTCTCTGTAGTGCGGTTGTGACACTTGGCTGAACCAGACACTGCCATAACTTCAACAAAGTCCACAAAATGCTGCTGGCACGACATGGCTCAATGCGCACACAGCACAACTGCCGCAACCGTGCCACTCATTCCCGTCACGGTGCATGTACCTAAGTTGGCGTAGTCGCCGGAATCCTCACCCCAGCTCTTATTGAATTCTGACCCAACACCATCCCAAAAAAACGCTGCGTTTACATCCCAACGGCGTTGACACAAAACCCTGCCGGGCAGGCCAACAAAAAGCGACGCACAAGGCCCGCTTCATCCCTGCCTTTGTCACCTTTGCAACGGGTTGGGCGGCTCCTTCCACCGTCGAGCCGTTTGTTCCATTCTTTGAGGCGGTGGGCACAACCTGCGCAGCCTTCTTGTCACCACGCTTTGGGTTCTCCTTGGCAGCAAGTCCCTTTCTGTTGGAGGTGCTCCCTGGTCCGCCGGGTGCAGGACCCGGCGCTGCCGCATCTGGATGTGCCCCTGCAGCGGGCGGAATGAGCAACGCATCCGCCGCCACGGCTATCTCTCCAGTCCTGGTGGACGGGGGGCGGGAGGCTTTCTGCACAGCACCCCAACAACGAAAAAGCCCACAGTAAGGCACGAGGAGACGGCGCAGACGGCACGGAGGGCTCAGTCCAACCACTGCAACGTCAATATGACAGCCGCTCGGTTATGATGGTTGATCCAACGTGTCCCCTGCAGCGGGGGGGGGGCACGCCTTTTCGCACGTTTACCTTGGAAGCCTCGGCGGATTTGGGGGCGTCTGCAGCAGCTCCGGTGCCCTTGCTTGTGGACTTTGCAGCTTTGACCAGGGCCTTGGTGTGTCTGGTGCGCGTTCTCTGCGATAAGCCCAAACCTTGCTCCGTTGCACCTGCCTGCACCTCTGCAGACGCACTGGAGTCTTGTTGCTGTAGTCTCTTCCCATGCACATCCTTTTCGGAGCCCTTTGTGTCTTTGTCATCTTTGTCAATTTCACCCACTGAAAGTGACTGCATCTGCACGTCCGTTGGCTCCTGACGACTCGACCGAACTTCTCCATCTCCAAGCGGCACCGCCTGCGCTACAGACTCCTTCTGCCAGGTGGAGGAGCCAGACGTGTAGGCTGTCAATGATGTTTAGGTGGGGAGGTGATTCTCTCGAGGGATAAGCTGGGGGTGCAGGATAACTCGAATGTGGAAGAGTGGGAATAGCATGGGGGATTACTGGTCATGAAAGTCAGACTTACTGGGAGGGTTCCAAACCTCCTGATTCAAGCGGCAATCCAAAATCGTGGAAGAGCTTGCAGGGTTTCAGATCACATACCAGGGTTCAGGTGTGATATCATAATCAGAGTTCACTAAAAGCGCATTTGCAGAATTTGCTCGATACTTGTGCAAGACAGTACACATAAAAACAACCATACAAAGCGTCAACGTGATGTGGGGCGTGCAGAGACTATGTGGTAGAATCTGGATTGAGCTCAAGCTGGCTCTGATCAGGAGACGATCGTTCCAAAGCAAGCCTTTGGAAGAATACTAAGGAAATCAACATCATGCAAAAGTCTGGGACTTGACCCCCTTTATGCCTCACCCACCAATATTGCCAAATATGCTGACCACTAAGTCTTGTTGCTTCACAAGGCGAAACCGTAGCGCATGTGCACTGGACCTAAGATGCGCCAAACACATAGTTCGCAGTGTATGAAAAGCTGTTCATCAACATGCAATCGGATGCCATAGCTTATTGTTGCACTTCCGAACTGTATGCATCATTTGCACGAATATTGGATTCCAACACCACTATACACTTGCTGATTGCGCACTAAACCTGAGCGTCCCTGAAGATGGAGTTTACAAAAACATTTACACGTCTGCTACGCTTGTCTTCTGGCACATGGAGACAAAGCTTGTGGTGAAGGGATCAATCCGAACCTGTTGCGTGGAAGTTTCTCGACTGTTGCTGTGCGTCGCCACATGTCGCGCGCCCTCCTTGTCTGCAGTATGCTGTTTGTCCAGCTGCAGCTTTGGTGTAGAGTTTGGCACAAGGTCATCTGCACCACACACACCGCAGAGGGTCAGTCAGCTTGCAATCACTAAAATGCAAGCACCTGCTGTCCACACCTAAGAAAACAAAGGTCAGGGCAAGGCTGAGTTCCCAACAAGGGTGCACAACGGCTTTCATTGCAGTTAGATTTGGTGTCCTAAAGGTACTGCCTCAACCTTCTGGAATGAAGGAGCTCTTGCTGTGAACTGACACCATAAGCATATTCGAAAAAACATATCAAACAAATGTCCCGCACTCACGGAGTAGCAAGGTGTGTGTTTTGATATGCGCTAGATCATAACACTACACCAGGTAGCCCCGGAAACTCGCACACCAGGTCAAAATAGTTCTCGCGCAATGTCCAAGTAGACGTATCTTGTCTACCCTGTCGAGATAGCCTGCTAACATTTGCACTTCCCAACAAACATCATAGCTTGTTTATCTACTGGAAGCATCTATGAGGATGCTTCCAAGCACTTCATTTGTGCGTAGAAGTATTCAACACCGTTGGCCTGCAAGATCTGGGACAGGAAAGAAAACACTCACAAGGCAAGAAAGCATGAGAAAGACCAAAAAAACAAACACAAAACCAAATAAAAACAAAATATAACAAATGTGAAACCCCGAATTCACATGGAGAATCAGGCCTTGCTCTGGCTCGGCCTCGCGAATACATGTGCTACGCTGATCAATTGCGGGTATCCCTTGAATACAAGCGTCCCGTCCATAGGACACCTTGGGATGTAGGTTGTTCAATCCTGGCATCATCAATTTGGATCTCGGATCATTTTCCAATCTTGGCTCAACTGCTGTCATGGTATTTTTTGCGCGCTTGGTATTATCGTATGTGAATGGAAGATTAGCCTACACACGGCCAGTGTGGTTCTTGATACGTTTAGGCATAACAAGTACCCGCCGTGTGAGAGCTTGAATCCATGACCTCCTGTGAAATAAACCACCATCCAATTGCTATACCATCCGGCAAGGTTCGAGTGCGTAAGACGTTGATGCCTGCACGAGGGCTACAGGTTGCAACCTTCGCATTCAAACGGCACCTTGAAAAACTTTGAAACCAACGGCTGGCGACCTATGCACACCTGGTTCACGATGTCGCACCGCCCCATCCTCCCCATACCCCAGCTGGCCCGGGTGTGGAGGGAAGGGCCTCTTGTCTGTGTGCCCGCCTGGGCTGCTCCTCGTTGTGTCCGATTTCTGCACCAACTGGGTTGCCCCGCTCGACGCTCTGCAAGGTGTGGGCGTTAAAATAGGTTGTTAACGCGCGTACTACCAGGACACAGGTAGCTGGTAGTGTTACCAGCTACTACAAGCTGCGGGCAATTGCAACAACATCCTCTCCTCACACCAATGGGGGACCCTTCACCCACAAGCGCTATTCCGTCACAATCAAAAGTTCTTTGTCTCTGGTCTTAATTTCATGTCCAGACAGAATCTTACTGCGTCTTTGTCTCTGGTCGTAGAATTATGTCCGAACAGAATATCTCTGTGACCTGCAGGGTTCAATGACGAGTGCTTGAGCATGTGAGACATGTGAACCCGCCCGAAGATGTAACATACCGTTTCATAACAGACTCTCAAC
>NHOP01000973.1:0-12207 GCA_018697155.1 Pyramimonas parkeae | reverse complement strand
AGTCGCGCCCAAAGCCCTGCAGCCGTTTTGTTTGTGTACGCCCGCGGGCCCTTTTTTGCAAAGAACAGGGGAGGGGTGTACGAAAACGACATATCACGTGTTCTGCGTGATTTTCTTTCCCCGCAGCGCGAATTTCAGAAGGCTCGGGTACAATATAGTGTCGAGGCTTATTTTTTCCCTGCGCGCCCTTGGTGCTGTATTGCAGTTTGGACGGGCACCCGCTGCGGTCCAGCCTCATCTTTGCAGCCGCCTCCCCTCGCACCGAAGTGCAGGCTCCGCCGCCGCGCCAGCTCGCTGACCTGGCGATGCGGCAACCCGTGTTCTGCTTTGACGCCGCCAGCTCAGATCCTAGGTGAGTTCCCATCGCTAAACTCACCCGGTTCTTTCGGTTGTGCATATGTTAACGAGGCGCGAGGATCGCGCGCATCTTGCGTCGGTGATTTGTGTTATCGAACTCGCGTAGCAGACGCTCCCCCCCCGGCTCTTGGTACCTGTTGGTTCTACATGTCTTGGCTGAATCAACGTTTGGCAGCACGAAAGATTGGAATGAGGTCGTGTGTACCATCTCTCGCGGCTGCAGTGGGAATGTTGTGCAAATGCCACGAGCTGCATAATCCTTGTTCTGTGCACCTTGCTCGTTGGAGTTTTTTTCAGGCCACTGGTGACGTACCCTGCACGGTTGCGGTTGAAGTTGAAGTTCGATTTCCTGCCTCCTCTGTACGCGGCGGGCCTTTGGTGCTTTCATATGTCGTTTTTTTGTGGACTATTTACTTTGACAGGCCTCCTGATTATGCGAGTTGAGCTCTTTCACCATATAGTCAGCCCATGGCTCGTGCAGGTTGTTGTTCATTGCAAAAGATCTTCTCAGGGGTCACTGAGCTCGCAGAGGAGAGTACTTACAGATTTGCATACTAGGCACACTGCCAACGTCCAGTGGGATATAGACACGTTCTGTCCTTCTCTCATCGATCCTCTCCTTGACGTGTCGTCGCCTCTCCGAAGCATTTTCACAGAGTTGAGAGCGAGGATGGTAAGTTGCCAGCCGTGGTGTCCGCTCCTCGTATGATGACCGCGCACTCACCGAGTTTCTGCATTTCATGGAAGTCTTGGTAGGTGCAGGTGGTGGTCCCAGCAGGAAAACAGCGGCGGAAAAAATGTTCATCCGCGTACGATCGATCATCACTTACGATCGGTTGAGGGTCCGCTCTACTTGGAACCACCAGTTCAATCTTAATCATACATGTTTAGACGGTTGGTATGGTCTAACTTCAGGCTCTTGAATACTAAATACGATTGTGGCTTTGAACTCAGAATTAGGCAGTTGGATTGTTGGATTATGCTCGCGATCCCAGAAGTCGATCAGGCGGTCGCCATTTATTGGGCGAGAAAACTGGCACAACACGGAACTGGCCCGACGCTTCCCCGCGATACGCATCCCGCTCGTGGTTGCTCCCCTGCATCCCGCACGTGTTGCTGAGCCAAGCGCTCCATTTCTTCGTAGCGCTTCTCTTCGATTTCGCATCTGCGGTCTGGTGACAGGGCTTTGACGCTACATCGGATCAGCCGTGGCCGAGTAGTGCGTCGAGCATACGCTGTGAACATTCGTTCGCGTTTTCTTGCACGTGTTGTGAAATGCTCGCTTAGTCCGGTGTGCAAGCGCGCAGTGTGCCCTGCGCGATGGATGATGACACGGGCCGTGAAGAGCCTCACCTCGCGCGTGCGAACGTCCGCGTCCCTCTTCGTCTTCATCCGGTGTTGGACGCGGAGAACATTCCCCCAGCACCGTCGACCCTGACCAGTTCACACGATGCGAACATATTGCCGGTGACCGCCCCCGATGCTCCGCGCAAGAAGCCGCCCACTTCCCCGCACAATCTGCAGGTATGGAGCTTTGGTCTTGAGATGGTGGCGATAAATTCTCAAGGTTGAGTGCTCTTCATGGACATTTTGATGGAGTAGGATCTCATGCGTGCTGGTTCGTTTGCTCTGTATTTAACAGCTCTTTTCATGAACGGGTTATCGGACTGGAGGTTCAATCTCAATCACTGCTCCAACCAAAGCTTCGATACAACCAAATCTTCAGTCCAACCAAATCTTCGGTCTTCGAACAAGTACTTCAATTTCTTTTAGTTTTCCATTGTTGGAGAGCATAAATCAAACACCAGTCTGCTACTATGATGTGAACGTGAAGAGCTTAGACAAGTTTATTTTTGAAATCATTATTATTGTAATCATTCTGATTCAGCTAGTCCAACGAATGTCAACATTTCGTATGGTGTGGCGTGGTGAGAGTCGACACATCAATTCTCGGCTCACTGCACGTTAATGCAACACACGCATGCATTCGTTGCACTCCGATGCCGCGCAACCTTGGCAACAGACTTATGCGTTCAGCGGCCCGGGCTTGGCGGGTGTTAGGAGTTTCAGCGAAAGAGCGTCGATACCTTGCGAAGTTCGTTGTGCGTTCCTTTGCTTGGTTCTCAAGAGGGGTTCAACGTTTATCACAACACGCCTTGATTCTGGGTGGGTTGCAATCACATACTCCTCAGAATGCGGCCACGGCGAGCGCAAGCAAGTGCAGAGAGCGGCTAGCCGCTGCAGCCAGGTCTCATCGGTGAGTGTGCGCAAAACTGTATATGTGCTTGGTTCCTTGACTCGACCCGGCGTTGTCTGAGTCCGCAGTCAAGATGATCCATTGCTGACCACGATTGAAATGGTTGAGTCGCGAGACTGGTGAAGAAGACGAACAGGCTACTCGTGAATGCCCGCAGAAGCTGGGAGGAAGCGGTGCTCCCAAGCGAAGATTTGATTGCAGGAGCTCGGTTCGCCGCTCGAAGCGGTGTGTGCCAACATGGTTTCGGGTACATGCTGGCTGCATTGTGTGTTCATTTCCGGTACGCATTTCTTCAACAAAGTGGGGGTTGGATGTCGCTTGCAGCAACCCAAGCGCTACCACCAGCCCAAGCAACTCTCAGGGCATGTTCAACGAGACTTTGATGGACACTGACGACCATGCGCGCGCGGTGCGTTTGGAAGTTTCGTCCTCGGCTAGGTTGGAACTGATTGCCGCTTAGATTCGAAGTCGTGCGCATTCTTTCAAGCGCCGTGCTTTGGATACTTGGTTAGCGACGCACCATGGGCGAGGAATGTTGGTTGGCGGGACCACTGCAAACCCGACTTGGACTTTGTGAACGCGGCAACTGGACTGTTTGCACATAACTTCATGATGAATAATCGAAACCGCGGGAAACTCAGGAATGCTCAGCGAGGGATTGCCCTATGGGCCGCCTACCCTGCAAAGGAAGTGTTTATGTGCTAAAGTATCGCAGTGTAATTTATGATTTCATGCAATACAACGATGTTTACACCGTACCATTTATATTTTTGTTGAAGCAATGAATTCATGAGGCGGATATAATTGCTTGGAATGGCTCTAGTTTGCTTGGTGCTCCAAGAAGCCTTGCGGATTGAGTAGAACTTCTGTATAATTCTCGTTTCACACTGTGACGTTCCACACTCACCATATGTTTTCCGTGCCTCATAGCAAATGCATTGCTGAATGTACTTTGAATAACCTGGGCAGATTTTGTATGCATCCCTCGATGCCGCCTGAGAGCGTGCGCCGTGGGATAGGTCAGACCAGTCCAGTCCAGTGCCAGTTCCGTGAAATTGTGCCAACTGCATACCAGAGTACCAATTTGGGGCAATCCCAGTCATTTACCCTTGAACACCTGAACCACACGACGTGTTTGCTTTGCATAGATTTGCACAGATCAGCATGCTCTTACGGTGGGGATTACAATGTGCCTTGTCGTTTAGATCCTATGATACGTGTTTGGACCTGATACATGGGTTTCATGTTGGAAGAATTTGGTGCTTCCGGCTTTCTGCCCTTTGGGCACGGTCGTGTCGCTATCTGCGGCCGTGAATTTTATTGAAATTGTAGCAGCGCCGTCGTGTTATTGAGTTCACTCCTATATCGACCTCTTTCATAGACATGGCCCCAACAACGCTGTGACCATTTCAAACATGCGCTGAGAGGATTGTTCCGCGATGGAATCACCGATGTTGCCCGACCCGAATTCGAGAGTGGTGTTTCAAAATGAACGCCTTTAACATCTGCGAATGTATCTGAATACGTAAAGCTACACTGGGACGATGGTGAATCCATGTACAGCCCCTTTTATGGCTCCGGCAGGCTGTGCATGCTGTTTTCTTGTTTTCACGGGTTGCTAACGTGTCGTGCTTGCGTTGCATCGGAGCCTGCTTTTCTTCAGGAATCTTGGGACCTCGCTGAGCACAAGCCTACCTTCACTGGAACACGCAAGCGGCTAGATGACACACTGGTACGCTCTCAGCCAATAGACTGATACATGTCAAAAGCTCCCGGTTCATAAGGCGTCCGGATATAGACATCCCTGAGCTGTGGATCTTACACAACATTGGGTTGATCGGAACCGACAGTGAGCTGTGTTGGTACAGCATCCAATTGGGATAATGGTGTATCGAATGACTCAGCCCTCGTCATATGAAAGCCTGTGATGAGGCAAGTCATGATCGTTGCCGTGAAGATGTCATTCCTGTTGGGACCAGTTGCTGCATGGATGAACACCATTTAGAGCAGCATATCTTGACCGAGAATGTGAACACACTTTTTGGCTTCCTTTATCGCTTCCTGAAACGACGTGTTGCGACTGCATGCAGGATGACGTCATGGGATTTTCACTTGTTACGCCAAAGCGCATGCGAGTAGCAGAGGAGATGTTCTCGAAGATGAATATCTAAAGAAACAATAAGTGCCCTTCATGGCATCCAGTTTGAATTTGAAGGGAGAAATCCAATTCAAAAGAAATCAAGGATTGCGAACTAGGTTGGCAATCATCTTTCATCTTCAGCAGTCCATCCACTGGTGCATTGTAATGTACTGCAATGACTTTTCGGAACAAGAAGAAGCAGGGGATGTGGATTGAATGAAGCCTGACTGACCCACTTGTGTGCATGTCTAAGTGTGGCAAAATTGTATGGGAAATATGCAGCGGAAAGGTAGCAGTATGCAGATTGTGAACGTAAAGCTGTAAGGTGCTCTTGCTGCAGTTGCAGATGAGACGATGCTCCTTCATGAAAATCCAGTAGGCAAGGTTCCATAGCTTCAGACGCGTTATCGCTGTAGGATGTGTGCCGCACAGGATCTATTGTCATACATGCCCATGTGATAACGGACATTGCATGCTGATATCAAATAGCCATTTACTCAGATACCAACGTGATGAGTATGTTGCATGGTATTTCATCTATATTGTGGGACAAAAATGGCCAGGGTCTCTTTTGGTTGAACGATTAAATGATGCCTGTGGAACATGTTTGAATGCAATAAGCGATACAAGAGTCTTTTCTTATTTCAGGAGGCACAAGTTTATTCTTATAATACAAGAAACTGGCTTGCTCCTCTCAAACTTTAGTACATCGCAGGGGCAGCTTGGAGACACGACTCTCATGAATCCTGACCGAGTCGTCGATGATTTGAACTTGAAATGGATTGGTGTCTGTCCATGGCTTACAAGTTGATCTTGTATCCAGACATGCTTTGTGTGCTGGATCATGACATGTAGCAATGCCCTAAGTTTCAGGAACACACAGCCTGCTTGCCAATGAAAAGTGTGAACGGTAAACAGTTAGTATACATCGCTCATCGCGGTGAAGTCATTGGAATGTCATCACCACTCTGAACCCACCCTCTCGGCTGCAATGTCATGCATGCTAGTGCCTTTGTTCTGGGTACTTGGGGCGGCGATTGATTTGAAGGTGTTTGAGAAGTGACACCACATGGATATAATATCCAGATGAGCCAAATTATGTATGAAGGTGGGCTTCTGAAACCCTCCCTGTAGCCAATGTGGGCAAAAGGTTGCTGCATGAATGCCATGTCAGTGTTTAAGGAACATAGGAACAATCGGAACTTACATCATGTATTGTGTGTTTTTAGCTTCCTACGTCATTTCGTAGGAAGTCGTTAGCCTGTGAGGTTTGTACTAGTCTCATTGAAAACAACTGCCTTGGAGATTTGACAGGTCTGAGGGGCGTACATTGCGTAGCTAGTTGGCATGGAATCTATAAGCAAAATCGATGACTGCATATCCTAGAAACCCTACATTGTTATTGTCAGATACCATTCAATGATGCTAGTACATAGACACAACGCTCAGTGAACGAATATTATGTACCGAAAATGTGTCCATGTGGACGTGCTAGTCCAAGTAGACAACGGAGTTCCCAACTACTTCATACTATGATAAGTTCGTGTTTCAATCTGACCATGGATTTTCTGTTCAAAACACTGCCACCATTGATCGCCAAGAAGTTTGGCAAAATATTTCACATGTAGAGGACAGGAGGATGTGATGTGTTGCGACACAATCAACGACATGACATCATGACATGCAGCAGATGGTAAGAATCGCTGGAATGATTACAAATTGCACACTTGTGATTGCACGTACGATTCGCGAGCATGCTTGACACCTCACACCATACACCGAAATGATTCCCATGTGACGTTAAAATGTGCATTTCGTACAGTTACTCCCTCCAATGTGACACAGTTTTGATCGCGTATGCATACAAAACTTGTCTCATACAGTAAGAGGTGAGCAGCGCGCGACTTAGAATGAGATTGGATATACGAAGTGAATATGCAGTATTGGTGGTGTTCTCGTTCGAACAGACTATGAGCTAACTCTGATGCATAACCCACCTTACGCGATCAGGGTGCATTGTTACCATTCGGCATTCATTCATTCTCCCGCCAAGTACGCCGCAAGTTCAGACACCTTATATACAGACAATGCTAGCTGTCGTGATTTTCCATACAAGCGGACCGTGAATAGGATCACCACGAATCAAAGCTCCCAAAGCTACCATTCCCATTTACGGGCTTTGACTTTTTGGAAGGCGGTGGAATATCATTGTTGCTGCTCTTGCGTGACCTGCATCAAATCATAACAAAGAACCATGTCGAATATCGAAGATACCTCCAAATACCAGGAATCACCATTATAAGGGACAAAATTTTGTGTAGCATTAGAAAGATAAATGATTTCACGCGCACCAGGGCGCAAAATTCGAAAGGGACTCAACATGCCTGGGGTTTGAGAACTACAAATAAAAAAAAAGCAGATACATGAATGGGCGTCCTTGCGCGATTGTTTATGACAATGTAATGATCATCATTATCTTGATACAACACTGTTTGAATACACGACGCAAAATTTGTAACATTATGCACAAAACCATGTCAACACACATACACAACATCGTGATCTTCATGCTCCTGTGCTTATCGTGCTCATGGTACTGAGAAATATCTGTACAACAAATGATGAAAAAAATCTTAACACTCAGGGAACAAGCTAGAATCGGTTTGAATGACATGCACAGCGCACTTACCGGGCCGGATCAGCAGCGCTAGGAGCAATGTACTTGCCGATGCCTGACTTGTGAACCTTCAAATCGTTCTGATAGGGGTTGCTAAACCATTGTCCCACCTATTCAACAAATGCCACTCCTGTTGGATGAGGAACAACAGCCGCACACCGGCAGCGAACGAAGCAAAGATATATGCTGCAACACGCCTATCATGTTTTCAGAGTCATTTCACTATGGCCATCCCCTGTGTACTTGTTGATGTAGACTCGGCATAAAATCCAGACAAAGGAGTTGGTCAACACACCGGCAACTGGATGTCCAGGGAATGGACAGGACAATACACTCTGGCAACTTATCACACCTGATAAAGCAGGAAATGAAAACTGTGCAAGGGAAATAGGCCTTGTTGTGACAAACCCACCTGTTGATTCCTCAGCAAAACAAAGCACAACACCACAAACAGACACAAACCATGAAGCAGGTTGACTATTTCGAAATGCAATGCTCTCATGGAAGGCGATTTGTCAACATCACTAGCGGTTTTCAAAGTGTGTTTTGCACTAAGCTGTTCACTGACTGTTAAATCAATACTAAACCTTCTAGCCTTAGGCAATAGAGGGTTGGGAACCATGGATGCGGTGTTTGGGGAAGAAGCAGAATACTCAAGCTCATATCTTTCAAACTCTTTTCAAACAACAAAGGTCATGCTCACTCACCAAGCTGCCAGAGCTACAGCTTGGTCTACCACACAGCATGAAATCTGCGCCTGCTGGAGTACATGCAAAGTGCACGAAAACTGGTCTTCTGCCAAGACATTGTGACGCTTTGTCAAAACACTGCAAAGGGAAAAATGAAGATACCTCCTCCGCCTCCTCATCAGGTTCCTCCTCTTCAGGCTCAGGCTCTTCGTCTTCTGCAGTGAACGTATTGGAAGCATTAGACAGTACGACGCACTGGAAACATGGACAATATGATCCATGCATCGATTAGCTACTTTATTCCAGAAAAATTACAAACTTACAGCTGCAAAACAACTTTCAAGTATCAACCCGCTTGGCCACATTATAGACTGTCCATGTTGAAATAGAGTACTTGATTGGCATGCACGAACAGCAGAAGCAAGAGAGGTTGATGCTTTTATGGATGGTCAATCCATTTCTGCTATTGAAAATCCTTTCCTCAGATGGACTTACCCGCGTACGGATTCACAAAGATGGTCACTTTCTGAATCACAATGTCTTCTTTGGGTCGGTCATTGTCGTCCACTTGCACCTTCTCAAATGCGGATAGCGTCTCAAAGCCACCAACCACCTTCCCAAATACTGTGTGCTGTAGTCCACTCGTCCCAAACCAATGTCAGGATCATGTTAACGTGATACCCATTGTGACATATAGATTTCTTTATCACATGAAATGTAGTCTGATATTGGAATACGGTTTCAGTCTATGCAGGCAGCAACATCTGGCAAATCATTGTTGGAGCACATACTTTATAGTCCAAGTGAGTTGCTGATTTGTACAGGATGAAGAACTGCGACCCGTTGGTGTGCGGCCCAGAGTTTGCCATACTGCATGCACACGGAAATTTCCATCAAGATTTTTCTGTATCTCCACATGGCAGGTTCACGCATCCAGAGCTAACTTTTCTGGCGTGCTCGATCTCAACAACTAGTCCAAGGCACTTAATTCATCATTCACATACAAAGCAGGTTCCAACACCAAAGCTGGATTCTTAGGATGACCATACCACATAGTCAACAACAACAAGCTGCAAATACCAGTACTTGTGTCCTCTTCACTAGCATCAAAGTATCTAGCAACATCCCAAATTGCAGGCTGCAAGTCAATTCAAATGAGAAATCACTTCAAACGCACCCCCAACATGTCAGGCAAGTTCACATCTAGCCATCGCTGTGGAACTCAGCTATTCAAGCACACCTGATCAATCTGCAAAATTCAATATTATCAAACACTTGGCACTCTTCTGCGAATCACCAGATATCATTGTGGTTGTTTTGGCAATTGGCAGGATCACTTGCCGATGGGAGATGACCCTTGTTTTTCAATCATTGGCCGATGCAATATCTACTCATGTCAGCACTCGAACGCAGGACCCGTGACAATCAAGTCGACGTTGTATCAAGAAGGCTAGCCAACAGGGTGCATTGCATGCATGGTATCATATCTACTGGGTGTTTGTCTTGCATATGATTGGCAAGATTTTTCACACCCCTCTAACTTCATGCCATTCAACAAGATGGCGATCAACCACAGCACGAATCGTATTTCAGGACCTAGCAGCTGGATGCTTATGCGACTCCAAAATTCATCCATTGACAAGGTATGGTTATCTGCAGAGGTAGCCCTTCAGCCAAGTGGTATGGCGCTGTGAAATTGCGAAGCGCTTGGGTACAGGTTAACTCTCTGTGGGTGTACTCTGCACTTGTCAGTGATTAACAGCAAGGGTGACGGGACGATTTGAAAAATGCCTAGAACCACACATAACAACACTTGAAAACCGCCAGTATGTCCAACGATGTAGTTGCCGGGGCATACATAGCCCCACCAGCCACAGGTGGTATTTCTATGTTTTGTTATAGAAGTAGCACATGGAAGGAGGCTTGTTCAAGTATGGAAATTCTTAGATGGCACAATCCGTGTCGCAGAATACTATCGTGACACAAGCGTTGTCGAATACCAGCAATCGCATTGAGTTTATGCATTAATGTATGTATCATTAAAGCACTACGATATCCACCCTTGCAGTACAAACACCCATACCAGCACCAGGCACCACGGCTAATTCAAGTGTATATAGGGAGGCTCATTCTATAATTGAACCAACGGAAGAAAAGTACGGTTGTCACACAAGAGTCCCTAGCTGGCGCAATCCTAGTGAAATATTCGATAAAAAGGAACAAACACTTAAATTCACGATGGCATCATTAGGACACTAACCAGCGGGTCATGATGGTAGTAGTCCAGTACCTAATTCCATTACCTTGGTGTTTGCAGGAGTATGTTGCTGACCTTCTACCAACAGACTCTCTTCTATATCTAGCTTTGCGTTTTTCAAATGTAGCTGGCATATCTGGCAGGAGAGTCTGGGATATCCGAACACAGCGAGCAAGACCTAAAAAAAAACCGACATTCTGGCGGCTTTGAATGCCGGAAGAGAAACTTCCTGGTCTGCAGCTCTGTTGCCATACAACGCAGCCCTCCCAAAAACATTTCGCACAAACTGTCAAAAGCTGTTTCTCAAGAAAAACGTTTCCAGGGCAATCAACATTTGCGCACTCAGGCGCAATACCTGACCACTCCTCGGCCTGAGTGTAGGAGCTTCGAGTTGAGCTCGTCCTTAAACGGTTGTTTCCTGCATCCAGTACATTCCAGTCTCTCACAACAACATGGTGTCTGAACAAGAAACGCTTTCGCGAGGTTAAATGCATATTGTTGCATTCGTAAAGATACCGAACAAACAATTCACCCACAGAACCATTCAAGAGTTTCAACAACCAACAACCATGGGGAAGAGTGTCTAGAGTAGGCTGTGCAGCAAACAACCGTGTTCCCATAACACACATGGTATGGTACAACATTAAAGCCACATTTGCCAGCAAGGCACAATAGATAGGCACCTAACAGTAACAAGACAACTTCTACCAGAGGAGGGGTCCAATCAAATCAAGTGGATACTACAAACACATCAGACACTGGCGTATATGAAGGTAAATAACCGGCAGGAAAAGTCACCTCAAAGCATATGTCGTTTACCACAGAACAAGGGCCAACTCATGCACATAGTTGAACAAGACTTGTCATAGAGAGTACAGGTTGAACTGACGGTTGAGTTTCCTGTAAACAAATCAACTGAGGCAAAAAAAGGAGAGCGATACCATATCGATTGACCACCGGTGCCATCTCCTTTTGGATCTCCCCCCTGAAATACACTCCAGTCACATGCCCTACAGCTGCATCAGCCTCACAATTTCCAAGGGGACTTCATGTAGATCCATGCAAGAATTGACTTTCATCTTCTGCTACCGCATATTCAGGCAACTGATAAATTCCACTCGCATATTTAAGATGACCAGCCATCTAGGTTGGCTGTTTTTGTATGAATGCAACCCGTGTCCAGGCTCGACATTGGGAAACCAGCAAATCAAGGCGATACCTGGTAGATAAGGCAAACCGACATGCTGTTATCTGGGCGCATGTATCCAGGTATGGTGGGTGTATTATCAATTCAATGGCACACAATTCTTGATCGTGGGCATACACACACCTGGATCATGAAGTTCTTGATACTTCGATGAAACTTTACGTTGTTGTAGTAGCCCATCTCGCACAGCCCAAGGAAGTTTTCACATGTCCTGGTTGTATAACTCGCTTGCAACGTTTCAGTCAGGACAAGTGCATGGTACGTCCACTCAATCAGAGTGCACCATTGAAAGTGTAGTGGAAGCGTACATGAATCTCATGCCTTCGACAGACAATCAGCCATAAAGAACAATGCGAGAAACGTTTACATGATCTCAAACATCTTTGATTGCTAGTTCAAAAGTGGAAAAGGGTCTAACAACACCGGGATCACCTTGGCGTGATGTCACAGTGAAGCTCCAGATTGATATCGCCCATGTTTGTGTGCATTTGAACGTAGCCTTTCTTCGTTGGGTTCTTCTCCATCTGAATTTTCAAGCGTGCAACCCAATCATCTGGGGTGCATATAGTAAATACACAAATACAGAAAATTTTGCAGAAAAATACCGTCGAGCTTCTTCAGAG
>NHOP01000972.1:0-12219 GCA_018697155.1 Pyramimonas parkeae | reverse complement strand
CGACCCGCCAGCCAGCATGGCGTAGTTAATTGTGAAATCATCCGCCGAGGCAGTACCAACCCATTTCGGCCTGGAACCCGGGACCTCCCGCGCAGGAGTCGTCGCCCCACCAACATGTTCACAACCATTTCATACAACCGCTGGCGCTGTCTCCCTTGCAAAAATTCAAAGCTTATGCGCTCTTCTCAGGACTGGAGCTTTGACAACGTATACGAGGCCATGGGCACCATGTTCATGGTGTCCACCTTGAGCGACTGGCACCGGTTTGTGTGGAGTGGCATGGATGTACGAGGAGTCGGCATGCAGCCCAAGACAAACAGTCAGCCATGGAACGCCCTCTTCTTTGTGGCTTACACCGTGCTCTCGTCCTTTTGCTGGTGAGGCGGCCGCCGAGTCAAAGAGGATGTGGTGTTTCAAAGGCGGGGTGGGAGATCTTCTAGGAACCTGTGTGGTGCTTGTCACCATATTACATAGGTTGATGCACTCAGGAGAGCAGCACGCGTGCCGTGCAAAAGATGACTGGGCATTTCACATTCACAATCTGATCTCAGGGAGCATACTGACTTTTCAACAGCATGCTAGTTTTGTGGATGGTCGACTTGAGTGCAACGTGCGTGGATTTGCAGCATGTGGTTTTTGTGAGCGAGTGGTTCAAAATAGGTGACGACTCTGTTTTGTGCGGATTTATTGGTACCCTCATCGATCACACAATGGCTTCATTATGAACTTAGTATGCTGCAGCGTTGTACTGCTTGACATCGTCATGTTGCCCGCTGCGCTTGCAGTCGCGAGCTCTAGACCTATGACGTCAACAGAACATTTGCAGCTGGTCGAATACATGGATTTCTCTTGAGCAAGTGACTTCAGCTGCATGTGTATTTGTGTTCACTACTGTGTGATAGTGAATGTGCATGAGCATGCAAGCTCAGAGGCGACATTCTACTTAGCCTGTGGGGGAACAGCACCCATGCAATTCTGGGTGCAGGTGCTTTCAGTACAATATGTTGAAGTATAGCATGAATTTGCGTGTTGCGAAAACACACACCGTATGCTTGTATGCACCATGTGTCAGCGGTGGCCATCTCCGCCGTCCATGGTGCATTTTCTCAGCTCCGTGTCCCATCGCAGAACAAATGTCAACAGCGCCTTGAGGGATATTTGCTATAGCTCTTGTGTTTCTCAACAAGGCGTCTGAAGTGGCTGGACTATTGAGCGCTTTGGATTGTGTGTGCTATCCCTAAATACAGGACGAATCTACTCATCTCCATTGTGGTAGATTTCTACCAACAAGCCAGACAAGAAGCTGATAGCGAGCCTCTCTTCATCACAGCAGAGCAACGGGTGTGGCTGGATGCTGTCAAGATAAAGAATATTGAGTCAGAGCGTGAGAAACAGTGCGTTTTCAACCCTTGATCTTCACTTGATCGGGATTGCTGTTGATCACTCTGCTTGCGAAGCATTGTGCCTTGTTCAAGGTGCAATAATTCTGTCATTGCCCATTTTGGGTTGCTTTGTGTATGCGTGCGCTTGTGAAATGGTGTATCAGGATATGTTGATGATTCCGATGTTTGTCGTGCTCCCATTCTTGCCAAGTATTTGGGCCTGCTATCAGCTTGGTGTCCAGGAGTAGAATCCAGGCTGTACTAGCTCTGAAACAACTGGACTGCAAGTGGTATGCCATGGTCCATGGGGTTGCGCAAGATCTCCATGTTCCTCACTGCAGTATTGGATGAGTGATCCATGATGATTGCAAGATTAACAGTATCCCGCCGCTCACTGACCTCCATTTCATCAGGGACGTGGTGAGGATCTTCAACTTACCTACGGATCCGACCCACCCACGCGCGCGCCTGCGGGAGATTGTCATGCACAAGCACTTTGAGTTTTGGGTGCTTGCGATAATTACCTTGGACACGCTGTCAATGGCCACGAAGCACAAGGCCCAGAGCGCGTTATGGACGGATCTGCAGGAATCCGCTTCAATTACCACCACCGTCATCTTCCTCTTGGAGGTTGTGTCCTGCGCAACGATGTTCGAGCGCAAACTAGCATGAATGAAGGTGTTGAGGGACTATGCAAGTTACTCTCAATCTGCGCACTCACCGGAACAAACAAATGCCATAGATTCTGAGCATCTGAGAGCGGCAACTCTCAGGTATATTGCCGTGGTAACGCTTCTAGGGGATAAAGGTGTTGCTGCAGGTGATGAACAATCAGGAGAGCCTGCAGCTCTCACTCCTTCTCTCACGTATTCCAGTTTCGCTGCGGTCCTAGGATGGTGATGCCGTTCACGCCTCTCCGTGGGGATGCAAAGCGCATACCAGATCAATTGCACGACGTTTACCCCAGATTCTGGACTTGCAATTTAGGCATGTGTAACCTGTTTATGGTGGGATATGTGAATATGTAGCATGCATACCTGTGTCGAACGCAATTTGCGTTTTTCAAATGTTATGTGTATGCAAGTTGTTGGCTGCCCTCTGAGATTCACGTCTGAGTTTGGATTTGTTGCGGTGCAGGCCATTCTCAAGCTGGCTGCATTCTTCCCACGATGTTACTTCTCACAAGGATGGAACCTTTTCGATTTCCTCGTTGTGCTGGTGAGCATAGTAGACTCACTCTCCAGTGACCGCTTGGGCTGGGCCAAGCTTGGGTTCAGCCTAGGGGGCGCAGGCTCCATTCTTCGCATCTTCAGAATGGCCCGTCTGTTCAAGGTATGCACCCAATAGTTCTGATTGTATATTTCTTGTTAAATCACAAAGGATTTTGGGGGGGGGCTGGTACATGAGTGTGTACTTTGCACCGCAAAGTTTCCAGAAGGTTGAGCGGTAACCCATCCACAGAAAGAAAGAAAAGTCCTGCCAATTCAGCCACCGGGAGCAGGCTCAACTCGTATGTTTTATGATTGGATTCGTGATTGTTGAGCGTCCTCGCCGCTTCCTCTAGAGTTTAAGGAGGGGCTTTGCCTGCCCGCAGTTGGTCAAGAGCGCCCGGGGCTTGCGCGCGCTGTTCAACACGCTCCTGACGTCGCTGCCGGCGGTGCTCAATGTCAGCTGCCTCATGCTCCTCATACTGTTTGTGTTTTCAGTGCTAGCCATGAACTTGTTTGGGGACTTGGAACCGGGCACGCTAACAACTTCCCTCATCAACGAGCGATACAACTACCGCACCTTTTTCAACTCCCTGTGCACGCTGGTGACGGTGTTTACTGGCACCACCGTCAGCGCTCAGGTGGGGACAGGTGTCTTGGGAGTGGTTTTGACACCAACAATTTAGTTCGGAGCACCCCTGTTTCACTATTCGGTGGGTTGGAATATGCTATACGATCAACTGACACTCCATATTTGCACAAGATAATTGCGCGCAGAAAAACAGAATCACGATTAAAGTCCAACATGCTTTACATCTTTAGACAAGTGCAGATAGTTTAACACTATGGAGCGAGCTGTGTCTGTCTTTGGCAAGTACGTCATATTGCTACCACCAACGAGGTTTGGAGGAGAGATTTTCCTCTGTCTCTGTGCTGCGCAATGTTCAGTCTGGAAGCTGCCGCTAGTGCCTCATTCGGGGGCACAATCTTTGCGCATGGTTGGGTGCTGGAAATGCAGATTCTTGGCACTTCACGCCAATGCAGGCAGCCTCTGACGTGTTTGGATCCGGACCAGGATTGGAGTGTATTAGCCAGGATCGAGGACACAACAGGCGTTCCTAGGATGTGTGAGCCGTCTGACATGCTGGACTCTGGTGTGGTCGAGTGTGACTGCGCCCGAAGGTACATGGTCCCGTGTGCCGGTGGATATTTCATCGTTTGATGTCCGTGATGAATCCCCAAAGTTTCTCCGACCACTGCTATTAGTGAGAAGTAGATATTTCTTCGCTGTCCGGCATGTCTTGGGCTGAACGAGCTCACGGTATCCTCTGGAGCTTTGGACAATAGTTTTGCATAGTTGTCTTGAATCCAAAACTTGTGTGTCTACAACTATCTCTATGATCTGATGGATACCCCGCGAATGTGTTCATCCATGATACGTCTGTCAACGAAATTCATCATCGCCATACTTCCAGATTATGGAGGCAATACTTGGTACTTGAGTAGCACTATTGCTGCCTGCAGTTGGGTTTCAAAAGCTATGTATACCGTCTGTGTGTGACTTTTCCCAAAACCCTTCGGTTGTTTGATCAGAGTAATTTATTTGTTGTCGTTTGACAACTTGGCAGGTTCGCATCGTTTCCGTTCTTCGTGGCTTACTACTGTGTTGCAGCGTATCTCATCCTGACCATCATCATGGCCGTGATGCTGGAGAATTTCACGGAACACGGCGTGAGCGAGGGCCTGCTGAGCAACCCACATGTTCTGCTTGAGGCGTGTCGTAAGAAGGTGATCATCAGCAACTTCGTTGAGAAACTCAAAAACAAGGTGGGAACTCGTACAGTCGCTTGTAACTAACGAAAAGCCAAGTGCTTGTGTGATGCTTGATTTCTGAGCTTGAGGGATATTCTCGCTGAGGAAACAGTATTTTCATTATGTATCGTGTCTGACAGCATATGTAAATGCTATGCGTCTGCAACTAGGCTTATGTAAACAATCTATCATTGGCGTTGTTTTGTTTTTGGCAACTTGTTTTTTTTAACTAGGTAATCTTGTGGCAACCCGCAGATTGAGACATTCCATGAGATAGAGAGCGTCATGAAGAGCAAGCCAGAGATGTTGACCTTGGATATTCTGAAGCGCATTGCCAATCAAGATGTGGATGGTTCCTCAAATGAAGTTGTGGAGAACATATATGCCAACATGAGTGAAGATGTGCGCAGATCATACGACGTAAGCGGGATGAAATCTCCAGCAAATGGACAAGTTGCACCATTATGATCCATGACAAGCCTTGTCAAAAGCTGAGGTACCAAACTTCGCGGGACGCAAGAATGCATGAGTTAAGTATTTGAATATTGACCACGTGTTGGAAAGTATGTATAGAAATGTAGTAGATTTCGAGGATGCCCGACAGGCTTGATGTAAGATAGTAACCCTGAGGTCTTGATTTGAGAGCGTCGCGCAACATTTGCCCTGGCTACCCAAAGTGTGATGATACCTTGTCGAGACTCGATTCTTTTGTGCCAATACCTCATTTTTTGTTTCAATGTTTGGGCAGTACTGGTGAGGGTTCTGCCAGAGAATTTGTTGTTACTTGCATATTGCAGCTCATTCCCAGAACAACATCAGGTTCAAGCATATTGACTTGACAGTGCATCAAGTTTCCATTTGATTCCACAAATGACAGCAGGCTTGCAAATCTATACTCAAAGCAGTCGAAAAGGCATTGCATGCGTGATGGAAGCAGTGTCAATCTGAAGATGTGGGGAAAGTGTCATACATCGAATCATCTTCATCAATTCCTCAACGGACGTTGTTCACCAAGCACAGCACATCCGAACATACACGAGGAATGTAGAGATGAAAAGTGTATACAGTACATGGGCATACATGTATGCAGATTGCAACACTCCAAGTGACTTCGTTTTTGTCTTTGCGTTCGCAAATGATTTATTCATAAATGCAGTGGATCACACTCGCCAGCAAGGGACTTGAAATATTGTACATGGAGCCTGTGTACTCTTTTGTTGGTTTTCCTTGCAGAAACCCATAGTCTCTGCTTGATCAGGAAAATGAACCTCCATCTGCTGGGTGGCTATGCTACGTGTGATGTTTTTTAAGAGGGGGATTGTGGATGATATCAATTGAGTATTGTAAGTATGCTTCGCAAACATGAGTTAGGACCTTGAATGGTATTCGACACAAAGCACCCTACTTTGGGCTTGTTGTGCTAAACCTAGTGTTCTCCGATTGAGGCTGATTGCATGATGTGCACCGAAAACGCAGCAATAGCCCCAACAAGAAAGACACCATACCACGTCTTTTGTGATATCCTCATCCGGACTGCCTCACCCTTTGTCCCCTGCAGGGTCATGATATCCCGGGTACGTACTTGCAAAACATCAAGCTTGTGGCAGGCAACGTGCGAATGGTGTTCACAACATATTACGTAGATACAATGGAGAAAATCTGGCTATCAAAGTATTTAAACTTCATACACTGAAGCCCGAATCGGTGACCAGATACAGCAAGATTATGCGTCCTTGTGTAGCAAATAACAAAATGCCCAAGAGTATTTTTCCCGGACAGAATACTGCTGTCAATTCATGTGGTCAGCAGACCTTGAATTTGTATACTTATCTGCTTTACATGTTAGTGAAGGCAAGAATTATGTATTATCAACTGCTTTCATGTAAATCAAGGAGATGTTAGTGCAAAACCCACATGATGCGTTGCTGCCAGTATCATGGTATGCAGTTCAAGGTGTTCATTTGTTTGAGCTTGAGTAAAGCAAAGCCCACGAAGGCATTCCTCACCTTGTTCGTAAACTGCATCACCCCGTCTTCTAAGGCGCCATGCTGAAGATGATGTTTATCATACTCATAATTGTGTGAGTTTACCCAAGGCTCACGATTCCCCTGCAACAGTGGCAGACACCTACATACACCATGGTAGATGTGCTACTTGTCCGGTCTGTGTCAATGTTGTAAATGTACATTCGCATACATATTGCGATTGCCGCTTGGATGATTCTGAAATATGAAGTACAGACTCTGGGACATCTGGGGTAAGTCTCAGCTGGCAGAGTCAAAATTAAATTGCTCAGGGGCTTTCTTGGTAACTCCTGCAGCCAGGGCCAAGCATCTTCATGTAACATGTTGACAAACATTGGGTTCCAGATTGCTATTGAACAGCGCATGTACGGTGTGCTGCACCGCATGAAACATGGGGGATAATGTCTTTCAAACACAAGTGTTTCTAAACATTTACTTTGGCTGGCACCGAGAAACAACACACCGTGGTGACTTTAACTATATAATTGACCACGCGCTGCTCAGTTCTGGGAAGCCCTGAAATTGAACAAGTGAATACAACGCTATCAACTTCAAGACTGACATTGGCAACACGATTTACAAGCTCAAATTGTGTGGGCACAATATGTCATGAAAGAAGATGCTTGAATTCAAATCTTTGGGTGCAGTTCCCTTTCTCATTGTAGGATCCTCTCATATTCTTGCGGTACTCGTTGACAATGAAACACATTTAAGTAAAGAAACTAATGGGCTTATGTGTATTTTTTCGGGCCTTGTTGAACAGCGTTGAAGCTGATGTTGTGTGTTGAGCGACGTGACTGTGATGTACACAAATCAAACATAGCATGGGCAATGGCCTTTACTTCCAGCTGCTCATCTACTAAATTTTGCAGTGCAGAGGTGTAGTACTTACCCATCTGAGACAGGTTACCCGAGCCGACAGCTTTTCGTGCAATGTATTGTTTATGGCAACATTCAGAGTATACAAAGAACAATCTGCCACAACCTAAGCATTTGACAGCGCCTGAATATATATGATTGCTGTATATATTAGGCGATAAGTTTTGCAGCCCGTTGCCGCAATTCGTCATCTGACAAATGTGTGGAGTTCTCTGCATTGATCACGAGTACACAACCAATCCTATCACATGATTCTCTAGATTCAATATAGGTGATCGGGTTTGCATCTGGACAAACACATTGCTAATCGCTGATCACAAATATCCCATTCAAACGTGTTGCACCAAACATCGCATTTTCTATGCACAAAATTATACATCCTGGATTGATCCATTACGCGAAAAAAGATGTCATCCCCCATGTTCATCCTGACCAATCATGTGGCACTCTATCCACTCGTAAGCACCTTCCATATCCTCAGTGGTTAGATGCAACATGTAGAAGAACCTACACCGTCATTCTCACTGCACGGTGGTTCAAAGCATTGAGTTGACAAGGAAACTCAAGAGAGCAATCTCGAGTATGCACCTGCTTGGGAAAGCGATGCATCGAGCGCAGGAATAGTCCTGGGTTGAAGTCTTTCACCCAAGGTACCTCCGTCATATCTTGATCACCGGCGCGCAGGCGTGGGGTGAACTGTCTCTGCAATCATGCACGAGGCTGCCATGTCGCAATATTCCCGTGAAACCAAAACGATTCCCGTGATCGATGAATGACAGAGCCTGTACAACATTTGGTTGTCGAAGTGATACTATATGCAAAGTAGTATCGGCGATACTTCAGGCACCTCTGTAGCTGTTGCAGAGTCATATCATATCTTACATCGGATGAACACAGAAAACTCACGGCTTGAATGCGGCGCATGTGGTTGAGCATTCGGCAGGCGTACTGGGAGATGAGATCCACTCGCAAAGTCCAGGAGGCATTGATGTACCCAGACACAACAATCAGGTTTGGTACATCGTTGTAGGCAAAGCCTTTGTAGCCCCATTTCTGGCACCAGCAAGCATCACACATCCTCAGAAAGTGATCGATCCTTGGTGCCCACATCAATATATAGTTGTCCATTTCACTGTTGAGGCAAATGCACCTTGCAATGCAGGGCAATGAAGCATTTTCTTTATGATATCAAATACCAAGAAATTGGGTTTTGATAGAGCAACTTACGGTCCTCAAAGTATAGTCTTCCAGTCATTCAGACAGCATATCAAGCGTGCACTAAGCGCTGGGCTCTATCAGTAAAGCAGCCGCACATACTGGAAAGTGAGCTCAGCGTGAACATGCTAAGCCAAGCATCCTAAAGAATCACATTGACGCAAATCCGCTTTGAGCTACAGCAGTGTTTGGTTCTCCTGGGAACAAGCTCTTGTTTGCAAAGCGAATGTCAAGAGGGTAGGCACCGCACAAGCAAACACGATTGGTACAAAGTGCACATCACCTTTACTGGCAGCTCGACGCTACACGCTTCCGGGGACAACAGATCAACTAGGATGCGGTTCAAGCATTCCAAGAGTTACCTTTGAGAAGTCCACTTGTTCATCGTCCACCCAAACTTGTAACGATTCAGGGTCACCAACAGTAATGAGGTTGAGACCAGTGGCTGGCGAGAAAGCAAATCCCCGCAGTGCCCCTTGTCAGGTTTGTAGCAGCTATGCGCGCAACATGAGATGCATGAAGTGGTCGAAACAGCAAATACTGGTCATTGCGCACGGCTGATGCGCAATTGTGCCTACACCACATGTAGTATATGTACTGAGCGTTGTAATGTTGCATAGACGTCTCACCAATTGACTGCAATTCAAACACACATGCAATCTGTGCTCTGGTTGCCAAAGGATGCATAGAACCCTCCCACAAAATCATGCTTGCCGAGTAGGAAGCGCGTTGACAACAACGAGCCCTACAGGTCAAATGTTGAGTCATAGTGCAGAGACGCGACTCAAATCTAGAAATGCTTCTGGCATCCGGGATCATGCAACACAAAATCTGTTCTGGGAAGTTCACCCTCGATGTGTTGACCCAATACCCTCTGTGGGCAAGTGCCAGTGCTCAATAACAACCATCACAGCCACAAGAATTAGATCGAATGCAAGCCACTACACTGGCTTTCAAGGATTCCATACCGGTTACAATGATGTCTGCCTCCAGCATCTTCCCGGATTGAAGTCTTATCCCTGCATAAACCCGCATCAAGGCACGCCGAGAATGGCTCGCATGTTATGCAACTATTCATGAGAAATCAACGGTCAAAACGGCACAGAAACTGATCGGGTAGGATTGACACAACTACTGCGAGGGATTCACGGCGTTTCTACAATAACCAAACAAGCGCTGACTGTATGGTACTGCAATTGAATGTCTATCGCTTTATGTGTTTACGTACAATTTTTGCTTTCAACAATTGTACTCATTGTCTGGAGCTCTAAGGGCTTGGTGAAATGTGTTTTGCTGGTAGATCGCGGCCAAGGCTTGATCTGTGAATCGCACTTAGCCAAAAATGTTTCTATCAAACTCCTGCATGAATGACTTTCTATTCTGAAGAGAGCGCGGGCGCACAGATGGTCAACAATACACAACTTGCTCGAAAGCAAATAACAGACAGTTTTCCATACTTGGACGACTGACCACATGCAACAGACCAACCCCTTATGTTTTGTGGTACTCAGGGCACACATCGTAAACCCTTGGTAGTTGGCACAAACAATACATGGTTGAGACGTACTAGGCAAGTAATAGCAGTGAATTCAAAAAGGAAACCACGCTAGGTTGATTGGATTGCACGAACGATTGCAGCACCAACAAACACAACTATTGTATTGATGTGCCTCGTGACATGTGCGTGGCTTGCTGCAGTTCAAAATACATTCTTGGCAAGATCATTCATCTGCGCACGCATCCAGAGAACTATTTCACTTTTGAATATGCTTTGCCTCAAGCTGTACCGACTGAGCAATCAACGAACTTCTACGGGAATTGATACTCGCACAGTAGAACACGCGTTCGTAGGAAGATGGCAATAAACATGCACTTATGGCACCACTTATGGCATGCAATATTTTACTTCAACGCGTTCCTTTTGTTGCTTGGAGCAAACATCAGTGCAACAACGGGCGCATCACTCGCAGTTTGGGTACTGAGTGCAGCTCATGAACTCGGAGTGTATCAATAATTTTCTGACAATTGCTGTATAATTCTTACGCACTGAACAACCGAACCAGGCAAGCAAGTTAGGAGTTGAACCTAAGCAGTGTCGGATGGCTTGGATGCTGGGGGTGGAACCCTGACATGGGTAGGAAGGCCTGCCACAGCCTCCAATTCATCGAAGGGCAAGCTGGTCGGACCCTCACATTCTGTTGTCGAGCCATCGTACCCATCAAATGTACCTAATTCCATGACATCTGGGGTCCAAAGTGCATTTGTTCACACAATCACGTTTCGAGGGAATTTTACATTTTCAAGGTGATTCTCGGCCAAATTTGGAGACATGGTTGTCAATGGCTTCTAGCCATGATCCAGTACATGCACTTTCTCATCCAATCACATAACCCGCATCTTCTGTGCAAAATAAAAAATTGCAAAACACCAAAAAGTCCTTGGGTAGAAGTTCGGCAAAACCAAGCCTGGATTGTCGTCCGTGCGCGTGCTTCATGTTCAATTACATGGATGATGTGATACTTGAACGTGCAAACCCGAGATAGTGGCAAGGTACCATGTTCGGTGAACTCGTCGATGTGGTCTGTTACCACCGAGGCTCTGTGCTCCCTTATCGCTTTGAACAAGTCTCCGTTGGATATCACACATAGCCTCTGGTCCCACGGGTTGTACCTGCACCCGTCCCTCACGAAATGTTTCCTCCCCATGTTCAATCTCCAAAACCGGCGGCATGTTGTGCAGCCATCGCCTTAGCTATGATTGAGATACTTCACATGGTGCGCGGATTGAAAACCGGGTGAGTAAACAAAATGTGAACATTCTTTCGAACATCTCCACCTCCACAACTCCCAATTGAACTGCCCTGGAAATCTTCGTACAACATCTCCTCTGTGCACACGTTTGCTGTATTGAAACCACCCATAGCATCATCGTACCCTCACAACTTACCACAACTGTTACAACAGAGTGATTGCAAACATTTTGTGATTTGAAGGGAAACATGTCGCGCAAGCAAATGCGCACAAATCGATGCATGGTGGGAGCACCTGGGTACAAAGTGCTTGTCCACGTCAAAGTCCGGAGGCAGGCGACTGCGCACGCCTTGAATCAGAGCTCTCTTCATCTGGTACAGCTCCACAGTCCTAGCCACAGTTAAAACTTGCAGGTCTGATGAAACTCCCAGCAAACAGTGGCATAGTTTGCTAGGAATGGAATGTGTAACAATGATGAATGAAGGTTGTTAATGCCATCTAGGATCATCTAATGGGTTGTGCGGTATGTCAGATCAGAATATAGTCCCAACGGGCGATTGGATCCTGGCTAAACACCTCCTAGACATAACCAAGATACAACTTACATCTCTGTGCACGATACCACTGGTAGATGGGTGGCTCAACTCTCTGAACAACGAATATCTTCTCTTTACGCTAACTTCGTCAATTTAGGGTGTAGATGGGTATGTCAACCCTAAATCTCAAATATTCAAGACTCTTGATCAATATAAAGAATACTCTCGCCCCAAAGCTTCCAAGGTGAGTGACAAATCAAAAAGAACATTCAAAGCTCTTCCGGATTGTGAATATTGCACTGAGATCCATACCCACACAGATTTCCACAACACCGGTATTCTGCGTACCCTCATATCATTCAGCAGGCTACTATTCGGAACCCCACCTGTTCTGGATACCGGCGGGACATTTT